>JANHFP010004252.1:88399-99446 GCA_032468135.1 Calamaria suluensis | reverse complement strand
CTGTGCACCGCCCCGAGTCCGCGAGGAGAGGGGCGGTATATAAATTTAATAATAAAATAAATAAAATAAATAAAAATCCTGCCTAACACCCACTTGACAGCTAACATGCTAGGAGCAGAAGCCCTCAAGGGCAGAAGCCAGGGGTGAACATCAAGAGAAGTGCATCTACCTTCATCAAGTGTGAGTACCATCAGGGGGAGCCTGAGGAAAAAAATGCTACTTGTCCCTGGAACTTGAAGTAGAATCAAACTTTTGAACTTTTTTAGATTTTTAAAAAAATGAAATGTCAGCTTGGATTTACTTTTATAAAAAAGAAACCTCAGGAAAGGTCACATGTCCATAACTAGCCCAGAAGATACTTAATTCTGAAGCATGTTGTGATTAACAACTTAAGCTTGGCTCTTTCATATTTGCATACAAAGTTGAATACAAAGGGCAGAGTTTATGTTCCAGCATTTGCCTTCTTCATGGTCCTCTGGGGAATACCCATCCTTGGGAGAAGTCCCATTTTAGGATCTTAAGTGGGATATATCTCTATAAGATTTGTTTCGCTTTTCTTTTGTGTATTACATGAAATGAAACTTGTAAATCAAAGTCTGTGGATTAGCATACAATGCAAAACTCACCCAACTGTGGTTGATTCAATAAACCATGGCTGAATAAACTAAAGCTGACCATAATGTATGGTTCTATTTTTTTAATGGCGTTAATCTCAAACCTGTTTATTTAATCATGATTTTGAAAACAACATTGATCAAGCTCAAATGAATTCAGCAACTTTATTCATGCATTACAATTAATAGAAGAGAACCTAGAAAATAAACAAATGGAACTAATTATACATATCTTTTACTTTTACCAGTGATGGCGAACCAATGGCACGGGTGCCACACGGAGCTATATCAATGGGCACACAAGCACTGCCCTAGTTCAGCTCTGATGCGCATGCGGGCACTGGCCAGCTGATTTTCAGGCCTTCAGAGCCCACCAGAAGTCAGGAAAGAGGCTGTTTCCAGTCTCTGGAGGGCCTTGGGGTGTTGAGAAGACCCGTTTTTCACTCTCCCCAGGCTCCAGAGCCTTTCTAGGGAGGGTGGAGCGAATTGAATTACGGGTGTGGGCACGCAGGCACACAACACTCCCCAGGCACCCCCCACTTTTGGCACTCAATGGCAAAAAGGTTAGCCATCACTGACCTATACCTATACCTCTACATCTTTCAATCTACATCTCTCTGTCTATCTATCTTCTATCTAAAATCCACTACTACTGAATTAACAGTTTTTATTTTTATTGCTGAAGTTCTGGTACAATTTTCAATCCTAATTGCTCTCCTGAACAATTCAGTTTTATGGAAATGGCATGGCATTAAAACTTCAATTGAAAAAGTAACAAACATCTATATACATTTTGACAGTATGGGAAAATGCAAATAGGACTGTTCAACATTAACATTAACTTTCCCTAATCTAGTACCATATCTACCAAATGGTTTGGATCAAAATTAAACTGTAACTATCCAGGAAGTTCAATGTTTTATTTCAGCTAGAAATATGGGAGCTGTAGTCCAACATATCTCAAGAATGCAGATGGGAGGGGGAACTAACCTACACCAATAACAAAAAGTGATCACCATCATCATGCCATAAGGTTAGCTTCAGATAAATAAGGGCTTCTTATATTTTCACCTTCCCACTGTGAGAAGAACCTCATAGGGTTGTTCTTCCCAGTCCATGGGATAGAGATCTCAGAAAATTTAAGATGGTAGGTGGAGCAAGCAGGTGTAAGAAACAATTTTTCCACTGTCTTTCTTTGGATTCCATGTTATAATATATTACTACCAGTATGATAATCTTTACACAACATATTTATATGACATATTGCTTATGTGCTTGAATCTTCAATATAGCTCAGAAATCCTAACAATTGTTCTATATTAGATCCCAATACTAATTGTCTTCAGAGTGTGAAAGAGTGACTTATTTAAAGCTACTGAGTGACTCCATAGTTGAAGTGAGATAATAACTGAGCATGCCCTCATGCTCAGCTCATTCTCAGTCATTATGCTGTTATCATCTCTCATCTCAGACTTAAACCAAACTATTCACCTTATTTTTAAACAATCAAAATATTAGAAAATGCTAGGAAAAATTCCAGGGACACTATTGAGATAGTAGTGTCACGCTCACAGGACAAATATGCACTTCTGTACATGCCAATTTATTGCACAGAAAAAATATGCATCGTAATTATAAAATGGCTTATAAATCTAAAAAATAGGCATCTAATAATTGTACAAATTATAGAAATTGCCTTTTGACCTAATAGTGCTTAGCCCTCTAAATTTACATATATAGTGATGGGCTCTGAACAGCTTATAACTAATTAGAAAAAGATTTTTGGATCACAGTGGGTAGCACAATGGAGATGTTGACTAAGTATATTCCACATTGTGGAAAAGAGAAACTTCATGCTAGGGGTCTTTAAGAAAAGGTTAAAATATAAAACACCATTAATATGAGGAATGTATATACATCACAGAATATATTTTACCTTAGGAATTAATTTCTATAAGATATGGTGATGGCCATTAACTTGGCTGCATTTAAGAAGGGAATATATAAATTCATGAAGGACAGGTCTAGCAAGATCTAATAATTTTGAGATTCATGTTACCTCCCAGTTGAGGGAAGCTACAGATAACCAGATGCTGAAGAGAATGTCTCTTCTCCTACTTATGGACATCATGAGAAAAAAAATGCTGACTGGCCATGCCTGAACATGAGGCTGACTTAAGAACTATTAAAAATAAAAAGGTGCTCTTGGCCAAATTTCAACTGTAATTTTTGGGATTAAGGATTTATCACACAAACATATTGCCTTTTTCTTAGCTTCCCGGCATGTGACCTTGTTCTTCAGATCACTCAGATCATTAAAAAAAAAACAATGCCCTCTAATCATGAAAAAAATGTATTAAACTTCAAGAAAGTTCACCTTGACTAAACGCTTTAGCATTTGGAAAGATTACATCATCATTAGAGCCATTTCTGCTTTCAGTCCTGTATCAAAGAAATGGGGCTACTTTTTAAAAGTAAGAACTAAGACTAAGAACATATATTTTCAAGGAAGTTCAGGTATATAGCAAGTCAGATAAACCACTATCATCAAAAGTTACAGTTTCACACCTACGCTAACAATATTTTAACCATATGCACTTAAATTATATAAGATTATAAGTGTTCTTAAAAAATTCAAAATCAAGACACCAGAATGCCAAGGAACTACAGATCACCAATTAAACTTCTGGACTTAGCATTCAAGTCCTCAGCAAAGGTGCTTTTTATTCAAATTAATCTGAGATGGAAAGCAAAGTTTTTCACAAATAAAAGAAAAATGCTGTAATCATCTTTGATGTTGCAAGTATTTTATTTTATTTTACATTATTTTACAATGGGACAGAAGTTTATGTACATTTAAATGTAATGGGGGTAAGGAGATATAAAGCTTTTGTAATCTAAAACCTTCATGAGTCAGTATTTGAAGCAGTATCCTAATGGATCTGGCCAGCATTGAATCTGAATTATACAAGCACTAAAGAAAGCTTATATGGGTCAAGAACGGATATTTCCGGAACAAACAAGATTCAGTATGATAAAATAAGTTTACTAACCCAACTAAATCATACTGCTTCAATTCTGTAGAACTTGAAAGTTGCCCATATCTTGTGATGTTGTGATTGGTTCTAAAGAGGAAATATCAAGCTTTGATCTGGATTTTTCACCCCATAAACTCATGGCTTGAATTGTGTTTAATACAGTGTACTTAATACAATGGCTTTCCTCTTAAAAGTACAACTATTCTCCCTGAGTGACCTTTTCCTTCCTATTGGCTGCAAAATAGACCCAATGCAAATACACCAGGCAACAAAAGTCAGGGAGAAGGGACGGGGAAATAGCCTGCACAAGACCACATCTTCTTCCCATTTGAAATGAAAGGTTACAGCCACAAACTGAAGGCTACATTTTGTGGCCTTTGAGGAAAGCTCCTTTTTGGGCATTTATTTCCTCCTCTTCTCTGCATCAATGTTCAGATACTTGGCAATTGGTTCATATTTGTGGTGTCCCAGGGTCATATGATCAACATTTGCGACCCTCTGACCAGCAAAGTCAATGGGGAAGACAGATTCATTTAACCAATGGGTTCCCAACTTAACAACTGCAGTGAATTCACTTAGCAACTGTGGCAAGGAAGGTTGTAAAATGGGGGCAAAACCCACTTAACAAATGTTTCACTTAGCAACATAAATGTGGGCTCAATGGTGGTCATTATAAACAAAAACACATCTAAATCCGACTTGCTTTGGGGTAAATCTGATACAGGAGATACAAAAAGATTAAGGTGTGCTTATTCTCTCTCTCCCCCCCAATCAACTAAAGCTTCCGTACATTCAGCAGCGGCTGCCAGACAGCACTTAGCAATCCTGGAGGTCCATCCCCAAAGTGAAATCCCAAAGTAGGTTTTAAGACTCAAATCTTCCTGAGGCGGGAGACCAGGCGTTTCAAGGAGAGAGGATTCTGCTGCAAACCTGTTCTTCCCACCCACCTTTCCCCTTCAAAAGAGGGGGCTCCATTCCAGATGCTGCCTTTCCTTCAACATACCCTCCTGACTGAATAGACAACACACACATACACACACACAGAGGGCAGGGAAGAAAGGAGAAGGAGGCCAGGCAGCCCAGCAGAATAAAAGAAACACAAATCCTCAACTACCACGTTCCCTGCTTGCCACCGGTGCGCCCCCCCCCCCACCTCCACCCACCCATCCTTCCTGCCACCCTCACTCGCCGGGACCCCAGGCACTTCCACCCACTCCTTCGGCCAGCCTGCCTTTGCGGACTCCACGCTACCTCCACCCCCGGACTCTTTTGGCCCCCACATCGCTTCCCTAAGCCTCCCAGCACCGATTCCCAGGGTTCGTGGGGGAGGGTTGTTGTTGTTGTAAAGACCCTAAAAAGCAAGAAAAAAAAACACCCCAGAAACAAATAAAAAGACAAAAAAAACGGAACACCACCACCACCATCCGCTACATCCTTCGCAAACAGCCGGGAGCATCTGACATAAAGGCGAGGGGAAGGGGAGGAGAGGGAAGTCCTCGGTGTTGCATCTGCCTCCCGCCCAGACGCGCGGATCCTGCATCCTCCGAAGGGGACGGTGAGATGGAGCGATGGATGGAGGGGAGAGAGGGAGGAAGGGAGGAGCGCGACGGCACCCGGTCCCTCACACGGCGACGCCGAAGAGGAGTGGGGCAGCTGCAATGAAGGTTGGGGAGGGGGAGGAATGAAGACCTTACCTCTCTCTCTCCGGCGAGACCAGACAGGGAAGCTCCAGCTAGTAGCTGCTGAAAACTCCTCCGGTGAGGCTTCCGCCCTCCTCCCTGCGTGCCTGTCGCTCCTCCCGACGAGCCCCGCGTCCAGCGTCTGTCTTGTGTCTCCCGTCTCAGGTCGTGCAGCCGATGCCGCCGCTGTTGCTGCTGCTGGGCCTGACACCCCTTTCACGTGATGCAACCACATGACCCAACATGTTATTTTTTTTTAATTCTTCTTTCCCTTCTTCTTCCCCCTCCCACAACTCCGGCTGCTCTGTCCCCTCCTCTTCTCTTCTGCAGCGGGCGAAGGAAGGAGCTACCAAGCCGGTAGCCGGACTTCCCGGGCCCTTCCCGCGCCAGCCAACGGCGCGGATCACAAACACGATGCGCGGATCAAGGCCGGCGAGGGCTTCTGGACGCCCGTGCAGAGTTGCCGTTTCCCTCCTTTCGGGCCCTCGCCAAGAAACGCTTCCTGGGGTGGTTGGGAGGAGTAGGAGGACGGAGGGACTACAAAAGGGGCCGTACGCCCGGCTCACCGGGTTCGGCCTCCCAGACCCTGTGCCTGGCCGCGATGAAGACCCCATATTTCAGAATCCCGATTTCGTTTTGCGACGAAAGGACGCCGTTTCGTTGCTTTATAAAAAAACGAAACGGTGTGCTGAGGACCCTTTAGTTTAAGGGATGCGATTCGGCCTTTATTTATTCATCCATTTATTTATTCATTCATTTATTTATTTTGTCGAGTAGGTATTAGATAATATATATGCATAAGCATGAATTGAATATATAAAATGAATAAAAATTAAAAGAAACATTAGGACAGGGACGGTAGGCACGCTGGTGCTCTTAGCGCACCCCTTACAGACCTCTTAGGCAGTGAGGTCAACAGTAAGTCTGAGGTTAAAATTTTGGGGGTTTGGGGATGAAACCATAGGGTCAGGTAGCACATTATCTTAACGCCTAAGACCCCAGATAATGTGTTCTTCATTTTGGTGGCAGGTTGTTTTATTTCCAGGAGCGGAAAAAGTAAATTTAATGCACCCCAAACCATTCGTGTCCACCAGAATTCATCATGGGAGGTGGGAAACAAAAGCTGTAGTGTACAGTAGGTCTGTAGTGTATGCAACTCTTCTACTCCATTCCTCTCCGTTTTTCTGTAGGTGAACTATAGGATTATAGTAGGTTTTTTTTCCTAATGAAAACTGGGAATTGTGGGAGTTTATCCAGATGGGCTATGAATAAATCCTCCCCCCCCCCAAGAAATACTTCCATTTCTGATTATCAGGAGTGTTTGAAGGAATTAAGTAGCTATGCCTAATGGTCATAGGAAGATAAGTAAGATGGAGCCATTTTGGGTCCAGCTGAAGAAATTGAGTCGTTTTGGATCACACTCAATGCACTGATTCCACCTTCAGAATTCTACAATAAAAAATAAAGAAATTGCTACAAATAGAAGTGACTTCCAATTCTTATACCTCTCTTTCTCAAGGCAGGGGAATTGTATTCTTAAACATATTTGAAACCAAAAATTTGTCTTAATTATTAATTTGAAAAAACAGATGTTTCCCCACCTTTTAGGGTTTTTTCTCAACAAAATCCTGAAATGTGTGTGTGTGTATATACATACACACTATGTAATTATGTATGTTATGCTCTTATGAATCTTCCAGATGTTATTCTAGAGTAGAATAACATCTGGAAGATTCATAAGAGCAGAGATTGTAAAGATGTTTTAAATAGAAAGTAACAAATATTTTAAATAAACTATGTATTTATTTAAATATTACATCAGTGTATATATCACCAGTATGCTGCTATTCTAGCCATTTTTGTGTACTTTTCCCCAAGATATTGATAGCTTGAAATGCAATAGAAATCTGTAAAATTGGCTTAAGTAGAGGTAAGAGAGCATTAAAGAAATGTGCCTAATATATGCTAGTAAAAAGCAATAACTTGGAGATATTCCATTGAAGATATCAAAATCAATCATCTATAAATAGCCTTAAAAGACCTGACTTGGAATGTGTTATAACTATATTGGATTATACTGCAAACTAGTTAGGTACTTTGTGTTGATGTGCCCAGAATGCATTTTCTGCTAGTATGCTATCTTCATTCTTCATAGCTTTTTGGCATTCCACCACCATGGATTCCAGAATCTTTTCTCCTCCCCTGTCTTAACAATATTCCACTTAATGGATATTCTTCTTGAGATGAACCAAGTTCTTGGAAAGAACTTATGATTTTAAAATGTGCATTTGTTTATTTGTGAAAAACTGAATCTATTGCTTAGGAAGGATGTACAGAAATTATCATATGTTCCTAGAATGACACTTGCATCCAGATACTTGGCTCAATATTTAATAACTGTCAGCCTTTGAAATGACTATTGGCAAAAGAGAAACTCTGGGCATTATAAGTCTGTGTGGTCAAGAATTACTTGTTAGGATTACTTAGGTTGAACATTCAAGATTATTGAATCTTGAATGTTATTGGAGGCAATAACAAGTGTACATGTTAGACTAAGGAATAAAAGAAATAGCCTGAAAGATGATGACAAACAACTTCTTTATTGGTGGTCACATGGATATACATGAAGTCATCAATTGAGCTTGACTTGGAGAAAATTTTACCTTTAAATGTTTTACACCAAATCTGAAATAAACCCAGGTAAAAGCAAAATCCTTAAGCTTTTAAGTGAAACACTTTTAATCAACCTTTTATGTTGCAACATTCTGCCTTCAAAGCTACAGAATGAAGATAATTTCCATTCCTTTCCAATTGTTTTCTGTCTCTTCTCTGGCAATGGAAGAGCAGCAGATGGATTCATTGTTTTATTTTGTTGCATAGATGATCTCATATTGATATACATTTATGTAATTTAAATTTGAAATTAATATTTGGTACAGAACAGAGGCAAGAAGTTTTCATAAATCCAAGTGGTTTTTTTAATTTTAATGATAGGTGCTGAAATCCAATCAAGATGTGCAAATGGAATTTGGGACAGGAAGTGGAGAAATTCAGAGGCGTAAAAGCAATGGAATAACACCTGAACTTTGATTATAGGAAAGTAGATACTTCACATTTAGAAATATTGAGAAAAATCAAATCACACACAATATGACCTATCTGTTTTAAACAATTCTCTTATAATAAGTAAGGAGTCTCTTTTCACATCAAATTATTTATCCTCCAAATTCTATTGTGCCATGTACGTTATCAAATTTAAGAAAAGACAAATGTTAACAACTCAGATCAACTATCAGAGCTAGAAACATAGGCATTACCTTCATTCTAAAGCAACCAGAGTTGTAAAAGAATGAATGTGTGACTCACACAGATATTCAGTGCATTTGTTTAATAAAAGTGAGTAAGGTTTTCCTGTGACAAGGCTAAGGCTAAAAGATGCCTAGAAATAGGTCTTACATCAGATCTAAAAGATTGGCTATAAAACAAAAAGGAATCAAATACCAGAAAAAGAAATATATTTTTCTCTAAGAGTTATTCATTTTTCTTCCATAGCAAGAAGTAAAAGTAAAAATGTAAAGAAAAATTATAGGAAGGAAAGCAAATAGCAATGTGATTTGTTAAGCAGAGTAATGAGCTTGAATCTATTTTAAATATATTGACACCTTTAGACTGCTTGTAACATATAGTGCAGGATTTGTTTCCCAGCTGTAAAATGGGGACACTTGTGATTAAGTTAGAATTTTAAAACTTGGAAGATTATAAAGCAGTGATGGAGAACCTATGGCACAGGTGGCACATGGAGCCATATCAATGAGCACACAAGCATTGCCCTAGTTCAGCTCTGATGCACATGCGGGTGCTGGCCAGCTGATTTTCGGGCCTTCCAAGCCCACCAGAATTTGGGAAAGAGGTTTCTTTCCAGCCTCTGGAGGGCCTGGGGGTGTTGAGAAGGCCTCTTTTTCACTCTCCCCAGGTTCCAGAGCCTTTCTAGGGAGGGTGGGGTGAATTGAATTATGGGTGTGGGCACGTGGATACACAACCCCCCTCCCACTTTTGGCACGTCGCTAATTGATTCCTTGTCAATTAGAAGGAAGTCTTCGAGCCCAGTGGAAGAACTTAAAATTGCATTTTAAATTAATCAAAGTTTACAGAAGTGGCTTAAAATACTCTCTTTTTTAGATTTCAGAAATTAGTTATATAGTGATCGGTGTAATAATTCATGATTAAGCACAGATGATATGTACATAGCATAATTCCAATCAGGAATCTAGTTTCTGGAATCCAAGTTTTCCTCTCTTACAAATGGTATAGCAGATTTTAGCAAAAATACGTCCCAAAGGTGGTATGCTACTGGTCACCATTGGAAAATGTTTATCCTCTCTAAAGAAACCAAATGATCTCAGCCAGGGACTCTGTGCAGCAATATGTAGGTTTCTAGTAAAAGGTAGCAGACTTGAACTAAAGACCTTTTAATCTCTTTATAGCCACCCATTCCATGAATCCATTGTTTGTTTTAATCATATAAATATACTTATAAAATGCAGCTGTAATCAACAGAGCATGAATGTGTAAAGCAAGACAATACAGTTTAACTGCTATGTTTAAATTCAACATTCAACAAAACTTTCAGTGTTATTTTTCAGGATTTCTGACCAACTTAATATATGTAAAGGTAACAAATCAAGTACCTGATGAAAAAGAAGAGCATAATTTTTGTTCATACTGTATTTTAGAATATTTAGAATGAAATGAATAGCAATGGTTTGTTTCTTTTTAGTATTAATATACACTAGTGAATTTTATATAAACAGATGTTATGTTGGTGATACGTTCAGATAGAGGATGGAAATAAATAAATAAATAAATAGGAAGGGTAAGGATGTTGTTTTCAGGTGTACAACTATATGAAAACTGCTGTATATTCCAGACATGTAGATAGTTCATATTTGGGAAGTTTGCTTTTTTTTCAAAGTGCTACTCCAAAGTATGACCTTTAAAGTAATATCCCAAATCACAAACCCCAATTTGTGGTTTGAAGCTTGAGAGGCACATTAAACCATGTTTGTAAATTTAGATTTGATTATCAAACCTTTAGCTCAAGTGCAATCAACTATTTATGGTCTAACAGGAACTATCCCAAATAAAACTATTAAACAATTCAATTGTTTTTGTTGGGAAAAAGTACTATTTTAAAATATGACCTTAAAAATAATATCCCAAATCACGATTTGTGGTTTAAAGCTTAAGAGAGGCACAGTAGATCACGTTTATGAATTTCGATTTGATGATCAAACTTTAGCTCAAGTGCAATCTATAACATGAAACGTGGGCACTAACCCAGGTGGATGATCTTGAGCCGTCATTTCTCTCAGCCCTAGGAAGAAGGCAATGGCAAACCACTTCTGAAAAAGCTTAGCCAAGAAAATGGCAGGGACTTGTCCAGGCACTCTGAGAACATGACGACTGATTAGAAAACAAAATGTCAGGGTAACGAACATTTAAAGCTGATCAGCAGCTGTAAGCCTGTGGACTGAGGATGAGTCAGCAGGGTTATTGCCACTTTAAGAAGCTGTCTATATAAGGGAAGCCATGAGAGGGCATCTCTCCTCGTGTATCACTCTCCTTGTGTTATATCTGCATTGTAGTTCTCCCTTGGTCTGCTTAGGGAGTCCAAAAGCAGTGGGTGATAACTAAGTCCTATTGGCCAGAGACTGAG
>JANHFP010004252.1:73538-83578 GCA_032468135.1 Calamaria suluensis | reverse complement strand
GGAGTCCTTTTTAATATTTAAATTGTTTGGGTGAATTTGTATCTGTAAGGATTCCATAATTATTCATTGTTTATAATATATTTATATATTATATATATATACATATATAATATATATATATATTATATTATATATATATACACCAATGGAAATATAAAGTTATTTGAAGATAGGATCTCTGAACAGGATCTTAGTGACATTGCTCTTCATCACTATTTAAATATTTAAGCCAAATTTAAGAATGAGTTGAATATTTTTCTAAACACAAGGTTGAAAAGCTTACTTTTCCAGCACATAGTATAACATGATAGCCATCTAAAAAAGATGTGATAGACATTTTAGATAGAAAAATGTTGATAAGATCATCTGGAAGAATTAATACTGTATCATTTGATTTTTGGAATTAGTAATATAAAGGAAACTATGATATCCAATGATGAAATCTGTTTAGTACATTTTATGAATCCAATGATATGTATTCCATAATTTAAAAGGTCTCAGGATGGTGGTAGGAGGCTCATAAATACATTAAAAGGCTAATGGAAGAAACCAATGTTTTAAATCTAATTTTGTACAAGTTTATTCAGAAGTAAATTCTTCTTAATACACAACTTGAGCTTTGTTGCCAGGTTAGTTTGCCAAATTGTGTGTTTTCCTCTGAAGAATGCTTCCCAGAAATAATCTCATCAAGTTGAGTGGGCTTAGTCCCAAGTATAGATTTTTTAAAAAGTGGTTAGACTTACACAGAGCTCCCTAAGAAATAGGACTTAGTTTTGCATAACCTTGAATAGGAATTAATTAAAATACCATTAAATTAATTATTTAGGGCCTTACCTTGGTCTTAAAGGCTTGATAACACTACCTTATGCTCTTATCTGTCTAGATTACTCATTTAGCAGGCTATAAAATTCAAAAACTGTACACTTTTTTAGTGTTTTTTAGGACCCTGCATTGGTTGTCAAATGATTTTGGGATCCAGTTTAAGGTGCCGGTTTTGATCTATAAAGCCCTTTGTGGCTTGTTACCTGGATATATTCAGATCCACATTCTCCAGCCTTCTGTGATCCAACCAATTAGCTAAAGCAATGAGAAACTGATATGCATTCCATACTTTCAGGAACTTTGGGGGGGGGGGGGTGAGACAAGGAGGCACTGCTTTTCTGTTGCTTTGCTGATGTTATGGAGATCAGTCTGATTCCCTCTTTGCTGATTTTCCACAAGCTGTTAAGGATTGAATTCCTTTATAGAGCCTTCCCCTAATTTATTTTCCTTCAGTATTACCATCTTTTTGTTCTCTTCGAATTATGGCAGCATTGTTTTTATTTCTGCATGGGCTTGTTTTATATTCCATTAGTTTTCTATGAGAACTTCCAAGAGTTTTTTTTATTGGGTTGACATAAAAAACAGTTAATAAATAAGCAATATTTAAATTAGAAGTTAAATGGACTCACATATATTTACTTTAATAATAACTAAGTACAGTTAGCTTAACCTCTGTATGTAATTCACTTTTAGTGTAATGTTTGTTCTAAAATATCTATTTTACCCATCAATGATGCTAAGCTTTTAATTTTTAAGGAAAAATTGTGAAGCTAACTGGTTCGCTTATTCTGGGGTAAGTTTTTATTGACAAACTTCAGTTTTTACAATAAAACTAAATATCATAGTTTGTAGGTGTTTAATGTGTTATTTTTTCAGCTGTTCTGGTGAATATATATATAGTATGCTGTAACTGTTTAATGCTGTGTATATGGTAATGTTGTCAATATTATCTAGTACTGAAAGCAGTTGCAGAATTGAGTATGACCTTCTTTAATATATTACATAATAACAGTAAATTCCTGCATTATTTTATCATTTAAAATTTGGGCCCTTAAATATAAGCTATGAGAATTCGTCATTCCTGAAAACTTTATAAATTGTGAGTTTTGAAAGAATTGACAGGCCTCCTCTCTCCTAATCCACAAACAAATTTTACCTTTCCTTATTTTAAATCTAAATTTAGAAGCAGATAGGGTTTCCTGCTCAGTTTTATGTATTTATTGTTTCCTATATTTATAAAGCAATAAAGACTGTGAGATTATAATTTAATGGCCTGTGCTGATCTGAAATGCTCTTTCTGCTCCATCTCTGCATGATTCACTGCCTTGCTACTTTCTAACATCAGGCTATGATTATGGGATAGATCAGAGGCCTTCAAATGTGGCAGCATAGCTGGCTGGAGAATTCTGGGAGTTGAAGTCCACAAGTCTTAAAGCTGCCACGTTTGAAGACCTCTGGGATAGACCATGGATAGAAGGTAACAAGGAAAGAGTATCCCACAAGCATATCTTGATTTGCCTAGTTTGGATATCAAGAGGAATCAAGAGAGTTCTGCTTATTATGGGAGAGGGAGAGAGAAGAAACTGGGCAAAAGGAAGTGAATTGACATTTCTTCTTTGATGCTCTCTGAGTTTGGCTGTTTTCTTACATTACCTGAACTAGGTAACAACAGTGCTAGAAAGAGATAGGTAGGGTTTCCTTGCACTGTTAAATACTCATTTTACAATATATAAATATATATAATATATAAAATGAGATCAAACCCTGCTCTCTTCTAGCATTGATGATGTTACCTGGGTAATGAAACATCTAGAAGAAAACAATCAAACTCAAACAGCACCAAAGGTTCTTCATTTCAGCCCTAAGTGACAAATATTCTCCTCTATCAGTACATTTCTTCTTGTTTGTTAGACTGATATGTTCTTTTTGATCAGACATTCAGAGCAGCATGTGTAAAACTCCACATTTTCCCCACCAAGAGGGGGAAAGTCTTCAGCTGATGAAACTATGGACAAGAAAATTTTAGAAAACTCTACATAGAGATGGATTCATTTTCTACCTAACTGCAATCAGGTGTAAATTTGTACTTTAATGCTTACACTGATATCTGTCTTCTGCTTTTTTAAGTGGTTGTATATTTGTTACTTATGAAGTTCTGACTTTAAGAAAATTATTCAGTTTTGATACCCAAGTGGTACAACAAGAAAAACTGAAATCCTACATCTACTTACAAACAGTTTCTTTAGATCAAAGTGACTATCAAGGTAAGAAAAACTAGGTTATTGTTGATAGTAAATTAAATTAGAAACACAGCTTGAATATAATAAATACCAATTAAGAACTAGTATTTTCATCCTGATGCTTAAGGAAGAATGTTACACTGGAGATTATGGAAGAAATTAGCTCATGTTCTCTTCTATTATTAGAACTTTACCAGATTTCCTGTTTTCCTCATAAGAATGTTTTCCTCATTTTTTAATATTCTCTTCTACTGTAAATTTACTTAGCTAAGACCAGGATGTTTTCTATATTCTTTTAAAATCCAGTTGAATTATTTTTCTTTCCTCCTTGTGTCTATCATTAAGAAATTGTATTTTAATAGAATATGGCTATCCATAACAGAAGCTTGGTTTGGTGATATCTCTCCTATTCCAACAAATAGCCCATTCTTACCAATTTCTGAGGGCAAGTCAACACTTGATCCTTAACTGGAGATCAGTGTTTAGTTTGGTATCAGTAACATTCCTTTTTGGCTGGTGATGCACTGTTTCCCAATCAGAGCCTCAAGATTTTATTTGGAAGGTGAGGCTGCAGTATTAGGAAAGACGCAAGATTTTATTTGGAAGGTGAGGCTGCAGTATTAGGAAAGACGCAAGTGACATTCTCTTTCTAACAGGGATTTTTATATGTAGAGAGCCAGGGAAATGGCCTTGAAGCAAATACTCTGAAAGGTACATAAACAAAAATAACAAAAGCATTCCTTTGGACAGGGGGAGGGAGATAGTAAGGTATTCAGAAGAGACTTAGGCTGAGTTTTCCCTCAGGAAGGGAAGATAATGCACAGGCAAATTTGCAAAATTGTTTGCTATGGCCTACCTCACACAAATATAGTTCTAGTTCTTCTTGTAGACTTGCTTTCCTGCTCTGGTCTACGTATAAGGGCGGACAATATATCATTTGACCAAAATGAACTTTCTATTGCTTTTGTAGGAGTTATATATCAAGTGAGAAAGAAGCTTCACCGAGCAGCCAAGAAAATTATAGAAATGCATGCTCGAATTTTCCAAAAGCCCTTTGATGGTAGGTTTGGTAAAAGCTTTAGGAATGTCATTGTCAACTTGCTGTAATCTAAAACTTTTTTTTTTTTTTAAAAAGCAGAAGCTCTGTATCTTTAACAGTTCAAAGCATGTAGAAACTAAACAGATGTAGTTTTTTTCCATTTCCTCCACCCAACGCTGTTCCTGCATATTGGGAAATCAATAAATTTCTCCCTGTCATGTATATAATTAAAGTGCAAAGCTGCCATGATCTGGCTGATGTTTGTTATCTGGAACAGTGACTTAGTCTTTGGAATTGGCTCTGAACATGCTAGTTATGCTTAAATGTTTTATTATTCTTAAGCCAATTGCTATTTCATGAATAAAATATCTTGTCAGTGTTTATTCAGAGATTTAGGCTTAAAATCAGTGCAATAGTAAGAGCCAATTGTTCAGTCAAGTAATGCGCTTCACTGGATGCATTCAAGCAGAGACATGATTGCCATCTGGCAGGAAAGATTTAATTTGGATTCCTGCACTGAACAGGTGTTAACTTGAAAACCCTTCCTACTCTGGGATCCACAGTGTGGATCCACAGGTTTGCACTAGGATGCAAAATTACTTTTGGATACTTAAATGTAGTTCAGTATATATTCTTGTGTTACAATTTTGTACAGAGTCAAGTCGTATTCCTTGGTTATGGCCACTAAACCTCAGTTTCCAGATTCAACGCAGTCCATTCAATTGAATGTTCAATCGTTTATATTAAGAAAAATCTCCAAGTCAAACTTGATACTAATGTATAGCTTTCTTGACAAGTTCTTTACAGTTCCCTTTTTCTGGGATTGTAACCCAATCTTGACTGTAACTCTAGTGTTCCCTAAAGGTCTTTCATCCAAGAATTTACCAGTTTAGCTTGTTGGATTAGCCAAGATCAATTAGGTATTGCCACCTAATTGTGGATCCAGGAAATTGCACGCTTTAAAATGTTAACTCTAAAAATATGATTTTTAGTTACAGTACTGCTGATAATGGAAAGATGGAAATAAAGTTACCATAATAATCCTGTCCTATTTTATGTTTGGCAAAGAACGCTTCAGTACACTTGATGCAGAAGAGCGCGATTATGCCTTGTGGCTGCTTGTGAAAAGAAGTCAATCAAATGATAAAACGGTCCGATTACAAGCTGTGCAGGAATTGGCCACCAATCGTTACTGGCATGGTAATGGTATCTATTAAGATAGCTACAGAGTTCTTGCTGTTGGCTCTTATCTCTTACATAGTACTATAAAAAGAATAGCCAGCCGATAGCAGCACAATATATCAGAAACCTTTCTTGTACAAGTTCCACAGACTAAATAGAACAATACAAGGACCCAGTTATTTTAATTGGAGCTTGTACTGGAGAACATTTCAGTGATTAGGATCCACAGCATGTTTGTTTCTTGGGTTTGCTAAATTTCAATCAAGGTGTGGGCTACCAATTGACAGTAACTTGGACACTCACAATTATTTAAAAACAGTAGAATCCTTTCAGTTCTGATATCTCCCTTCAGCAAGAACCAGTGGATGGATGTTTTACAGTGGGAGCTCAGACTTCCTATTGGAAATGCTTTAAGGAAGTTATTGCTGTCCACAGGACTCTGAAATTAAACTGACAACTTTTGTTTCACAATACAAACTGCAGGTGTTAACAGATTTGTTAATAGCGTTACAACTAAATCTCCCCTCTCCTGTCCTTGTTCTTCAAAATTAGGAATTTGTTTACTTCTGCCATCCATAGGTAGGTAATCCCTTCTAAACAGATAGCTTATCCTCATTGGGTTTTTAATTGCAAAGATGTATTTCTTGTTTATAGTTTTTGCTAAAATATATATTTCGGATTAGTGAAAATCCTAACTTTATATTTGTTTTAGTACAGATTATCAGTACAGGACTGTTGCCCAAACGAGCGACCAGAGAACTGCCATTGCTTTAGCTCGGAGTGAAGACGTTGATCTGAGATTTTTCCTGCCTCCCCATTTTTTACTGAGTCCAAAAGATGTACGTATTATAAGATCTGAACGGCCTTTTTAGTGCAGCGGCTTCTTTTATACTTGAATGCTTGAAAATTAATACTTGGGAATTGACCGAGGTAGGTAGTATAATGCAGTTGCCGGAAGGCATCCATATAGGCAGGCATACTTTTAAATTCCTTTGTATATTCCACTTTTCCACTCTTTGCCTGACTGAAAGGACTCCTGGGGGAAATCGGCCTCAGGAGGGAGAAAGGCAAGAAAGATCCAGAGGCACAATAACCTGGAGGCTCTCTTCTGATTTGGGCTTCTCTGCTCTATATCTCTAATCAATCTCTGAATGCCGGCCCCTGAGGCTGTTCGGTTGTTTTATCCGAGTGCCCTCTAGGTGCCATGAAATAATTTCATAGGATGTTGATCTCCTGGGAGACTGAAAGTCCTGTCAGAAGTAAAGGATAAAAATCAAGGCAACCTCTAGCCACCCCAAGGGCATCATGCTCAGGAGAATAATCAGTATCTGGTGGTCCGTCTGTCCCCCAGGAGTCCATGCTGGGTGGAAGGGTAAATAACAAGACATCCAACAGTTGTTGTCTTGAAACTACCCTGCGCTAGTTTGTTTCAGGGCAGCAACCCTGCCTGGCTGTCTTGGTGATGTGTGATAGAGGTATACATTGTGGGAGCAGGGCAACTTACAGTATGCCAGTATAGTTTCCTCCGGGTTCAATGATGGATAGAAAGCTCATGAATATGACTGTGAGGAAGAGCCCAGGAGTGTCCTTGGAAGGGGAGATCAATGTCTGGGTAAGGGGGTCTATGACAATTCATTGAGGGCAACTCACTGCAGGACAACTTGTTGCAGGGAAAAAAATATGTTAGTAGGAAATAAATGGTGAAATAAAATCATTAAAGAAAGGATGCAAACAGCTCAGTTTACTATGTGGATTATCCTTCATATGTCACAAGAACTGCCGTTTGAGAAAAAGAGAGAGACAAATAGTTACCGATGTGCTTGTTAGGAGCTGTTTTATGTCTGTGCAATATCCTCTGGTTTCTGCCCTTGAAGGAGTATGGTCTCAACAGAAAAAGATTGCATCCGTAATCTGGAACTTTGTAGATTAAAATTAATGCTGCTTCATACTATAAAACATTTACAAATCCTATTTTTTTGATGTGAGTCATTCATCAACAAGATCAACAGGAATGTTTGTGGTTTCATATTTCAGACTTGTTGCTTAGACGATGAACTTCGACTGCTACTGGCATCTTTACCTGAAACAGATCTTGACCAGTGTGTACAGTATTTTACCTCTTTAGCGTTAAGAGAAAGCAGCCAGACCATAGCTGCCCAAAAGGTATACTCTCAGAACTTTAGAGTTTAACATTCTAGTGAACTGAGTATTTAGAACTGGTATTCTATTTGTGTGTTTCCTCCTTAATGTATTGTATTTGTGATTCCAATTTTAGTTTGCATTTTTACAGCATTTTAGATTTGTACACTATGTTGGGTCTTAAATTTGTTGGCCTATGAAGGCTGGGATAAATCTATTAAATTCTTTATATGAAAAGTGACATAGACTCTGAATATATTTGAAGGTGGAAAATGAAATATTGGATACCATGATTTTATACTTTGCTTTTTACTGTTATTTACTTCTCAAATAAACTGAAGACAAGTTCAACTGTTATTCTGTCTTGGCAGTAAGTTTCTAATTTAGAGGCTGGTCTGAGCCAGCAGGAATGAGAAGACAGTAATAAATATTCACTTGTTTCCAGCTGATTGCATACTACAGTTATATCAGTTCCTTGAATTGACTGATAATGCAGAGTAAATTCTTATTGGGATTTATTTACTGGATTATTATTATTATTATTTGCCTTCAGAATAATCACGTTTCTTTATAAATATTAAATTTTCATATCACTTTTGAGTAATTTGCCTGGAAAGTAATGTTAGTAGCAAGAATGCTCCAATGGCTGTTATGATAGTGATACTTCTGCTTTGCTGGTGAGACATGGTCTCTTGTTTCCAGTTAGATATACTAATTCTTTGTGCTTTTATTTTTTAATGCAAAGCTCTACACACTGTTGCAGAAATGTTGTTGTAAACAACTTCACATTGTTTATTCTGTTCCGAAATTAATTTCCCACTTATTTTTCTTCCAGGGGGGCTTATGGTGTTTTGGAGGCAATGGGCTTCCATATTGTGAAAGTCTTAGTACCATACCCGCAAAGCCAGTGGAACTCTTCTGTCTCCAAGCTTTAGTGGAACATTCCAAGGTAATGCAGCAGCCCCCAGATTTGTCAGTCTGCGCCTGGAGCCCTCTTTGGATCTCAGTAGCGACAACAACCTTGAAAATAAGATCAAGGAGTTTGAAAGTCATTCATATTTCTCATGATAATAGGCTATGATTAACTGGGATGGGGTTGTCGATTGGAAGGTCAGCAGTTCGAATCCCTACTGCTGCGTAACGGGGTGAGCTCCTGTTACTTGTCCCAGCTTCTGCCAACCTAGCAGTTCAAAAGCATGAAAAAAATGCAAGTAGAAAAATAGGGACCACCCTTGGTGGAAAAGTAACTGTTCTGTGCACCTTTGGTGTTCAGTCATGCCGGCCACATGACCGTAGAGACATCTTTGGACAGAGCTGGCTCTTCGGCTTTGAAATGGAGATGAGCACCGCCCCCTAGAGTCAGGAACAACTAGCACATATGTGCGAGGGAAACCTTTATTATTAGTATTATTATTAGCCTATCTGCAACTCAGATCTGACCTTATCAATAACTATCACACCTCCCATTCTCTCTCTCTTGAATTCTCAGTTTGCCGTGATTTTGGCTATCCTCAAACGGTCCTTGTAGCCGCCACCCTCCAACGTGGATTTCAAAGAGAAACCACCAGAACAAAATGGAGCTAATTTTATTTTATTTTTATTTATTTATTTTTTTAAAAAAGCAAAATCTTTGTTTGATCATTTGGGCCTGAACAGAGACCGTAGCTCTCCGTCACTTCCCGCAATCAATTCGACACTGCCAAGCCAGTCGCCATCAATTACTCTTGCAACAAAAAGTCGCCGGTGTTTGTTTTTTCACGCTTGGCTTTAATTGAACTGTCATATCCCGTCGCTGCCACTTAACTCCACCGCCTTCCCTCCGCATTGTCTCTCCGCTGCCGTTGAGAACGCTGGTTTTCGGACCCGACGAGCCGTGTAAAATCCAGGCCGTGTAAAGTTCAGTCCAGGGGTGAAATCTAAAAACCGTTGCCACCGGTTTTGTGGGCGTGGCTTGGGCGTGGTTTGGTGGGCGTGGCCAAGTTGACGTCATGCACGTCACTCATTCCCGTCGTTCTGCCTGAGCTAATTTCGGAGCCTTCTCTTGCCCCACTCTCCAGCCTGGAGGGCTATGCATCCCCTCCCACACTAATCCTCCGTACAAACCGCCCGCCCGGTTTCTGCAAAGGCAGACCCTCCCCTGGAGGGCGATTCAAAGAGGGGAGGGGAATGCTGCAGAAAAAGGCAGCGTGGAAGGCAGGCAAGCATGGATCGGTTTGGGGGCGTGGCCTGTCAGTGATCTCTACCTGTTCTGCGAATCAGCCCCCCAATCTCCGCGACCGGTTCTACCGAACTGGTAGCATTTCACCCCTGGTTCACTCTCATAATTATTTTGTTTCGGTTGCAACCACACAACTGTTCTATATAATAATAACAACAACAACAGTAACAGAGCTGGGAGGGCTCACGCAGGAGGCCTGGGCTAGAGATTTGAACCGCCAAACTGCCGAGCTTTCTGATCGATAAGCTCGGCGTCTTAGCCGCCGAGCCGCTGATTCAGTCCTGGCCCAGTCTGATCGGAATTTAGTCACGCTGAAGGCAAACCGTCACCAACGTCTTTGAGGGCAAAGGAGGAGAAAGAATGAGTTTCCTCGGCCCAATTTTTCTCTTGTGTTTGCTTT
>JANHFP010004252.1:60756-73367 GCA_032468135.1 Calamaria suluensis | reverse complement strand
TGTTTTCGCTCTCCCCAGGCTCCAGAGCCTTTTTGGGAGCCTATGTAGGGAAAAAACGGCTTTCCCCACCCTCCTGGAGGCCAGAAATGGCCTATTTACCAACTTCTGGTGACCCCGGAAGGCCTGAAAATCAGCTGACTGGCGCATGCATGCATGCTGCAGCTGAGCTAGGGCAACACTTGCGTGCCCACCGATATGGCTCCGCATGCCCTCTGTGGCGTGCATGCCATAGGTTCGCCATCACGAGTGTAGGCATTCACAGCTCACTTTTTATTTCAGTGTCCCGGTAAACCCCCTGACTCTTTGTGCATGAAATAATTTTACACTTGATTTGCACACTGTTCAAGTGCATCTCATCACTGCCATTCCCGTATCATTTCAGATCCCTAGCCATTGTAATAAAATTGAAGCAAACAAGGGACTTCAACTCCTGCAAAAGTTGTATCACCTCCATAGAGATTCCCGCAAAATACAAAGAAGTATCATTCACATAATTGGAAATATGGCACTAGACGAACGTCTTCATGCACCGATAACCCGTGCAGGTAATAGCAGATGCCTTTGTTGTGAATTGGAAAATAATTATTAAGATATTTTGTCTCAGTTTTTTTTCCTTACAAGAGTTATAGGGTTTTAAAAATCAATACTGTAGAGTTGGGATTTAGTTATTTAATATCTCAGGCAATTCATTCAGTTAGTCCAATATATATTCTCATTGGTTGAGCATCATATAGAAACTATACATGGGTGTACATTGAATTCATCTTTGGGGAGGGGAAAGGAAATGATCAAAAACTACTTAGATTTCTGCAGTTTGTGAGGCAATACATTTTTCTATTTAGGATTCCTCTCAAAAAAGGGAAGGGATTAATGAATCAAATAGATGAATGATTAAAACAGGGGTTTTCCTGACAGGATGACTGATTATTTCTGGAAGGGTTTTTATAGCAGAATGTTTCAGTAGAAAGTATACATCTTACCCATAGTGTGGCATGGTGTGTCTGCCTGCCTGTCCGTCTTGATATTGCTGCAGGAATTATTGGTTATAATTAGTCTTACACCATATCCTCAAACATGAACAGGAGACATTAAATTTTTAGACTTCCGGTTGCTCACAAATAATAATTTTGCAGAGAATTGCCAGAGAAAATGTGGTGAAAAGCAGTCAGCGTATACTGTATAATACTGTACTTTCCTACACATTTACAACATTACTAATATTATGTATACCTTCATTAACAAAGCAGACAAGTAGATAACAATCAATGACACCAATGTTTTATTTTAATTCAATGCTAGGATGGGTTTCTGTGCTAGCAGCTATGATGAAGTCTCCGCGCGTCATGGAATCCTCTCAGGCTGCTAGAGCCTTGGCTAATCTGGACAGCGAAGTGGTGCAAGAGAAGTACCCAGATGGCGTGTACATTTTACACCCACAATGTCGAACCAAGTAAGCAAGCTCTATCTCGTGTACCTGAAGCCTGTTTTGTAATTCAGGCTTCTTTGTAGCCACAGTTTAGCATGATTTGATCTACTGATAACAGCCTATTCTTTGCAGTGGCGCTGATTCAGACATCCAGTTGCAAGACACTGACTAAGGAATCATCAAATGCTGCTGTAACCAAGTATTCCAGCAGATTAACAGTTCGGCCTGAGGAATTTTGGGTGTAGGGAGAAGTTTTTTCTTTCTGTTTCCCCGCCCTGTATTCTGAGTGGAAGGAAAAAAATTAAGGGAACTGTCATAAACTCAATGAGATTGTCAATATTGCCTTGGTGCAAAGACAGTGAGTGCTTTCAACCATAGCGAGCTCTTGGTATGCACAGCATGGATCAGATAATTTAAAAGCAGGACAAAACCTTTTGTATTTATCTCATAGATATTTGTTATTGTATGTAAATTGTGTTGGCTTTATGTTTGTTTCAGGGGCAATCATTATAAATATATTACAAGTAGTCCTTGTTTAGTGACCCTCTCGTTTAGCAAATGTTCAGTTACACAGTGATGAAAAAAATAACTTTACATCCAATCCTCACATTTACAATTGTCACAGATCTGTAAAGCAATATCATAAGCACAGAAATGGTTTCAGTTAGCAACAGTTTCTCTTCACGACCAGTTCTAATTGTGGTCTCTAAATGAGAACTACCTATAATATTATATTATATTAATACCTGGCTCTTCCGGCAGGCCGGCCTGGGGTGACCATGGAGGGATTTTGAAATGGGGGTTTTAAATTGAAATATAAAATTAGCTGTTATTTTTTAATTAAATTTTAATTGAATTTTTAAATTGGTTTTAGTAAGAATAGCCCAATCTAATTATTTTAATTATTTTAAATTGTGTATTGTGTTTTTAATTTGCTGTCAACCGCCTCGAGTCTTTGGAGATGGGGCGGTATATAAATTAAATAAATAAAATAAAATATTGTGCACTACCATTACGATGATAATACTGTACATTATGCATAAAGCTTAAGCCTTCAAGGCAGCAGTAAGTTGTGAGTGACCTAGTCTATACAGTCTTGAGGCAGTTAAGCCTTTGAAAATTAGTAACTGAGGGAAGGAAAGGATGTAAATTTAGGGTTTAAGAGTCACACCTTGCTAAGGTGCACATAATAGTTTCAGACAATAAATAGAAAGAAGTCCAGAGTCCAATTGGCTAAAGGAGCCTGCAGAAAAAGATTGGAAAAAGAGCAGAGCAGAAGATAAAGTAAATCTAAGATCTTGGAAGGAACTTTGTATTGAATCCCATAAAATAAAGAGTTAAGGTCGAGGAGGAGAGAAGTTTACTTTTTAAATGATGTCAGCTGTACCGATGGGGTGTGAGGAGATACAAGTCAACATTTGGTTCCTCACTCTGGTCTGGAATCTAATTTAGAATAATTCCATCAGTTTTGGTCTCTACCATTATTAATAATTTTAGTGGAGAAGCGATAGGAATTATTGCATTTATTTGAGAGTTAATTCTTTGCCTATATTAGTATTTTACAACCTTGGCAGTTTTAAGATGCATGGACTAAAATTCCAGGAATTCCCAAGCAACATGTTGGCCTAGATGCTGTCATTAATAATGGATTTTTCTTTATCACTTCTCTCCACTACCAGTGAGCCCATTAAAGCTGATGTCCTTTTTGTTCATGGCCTTTTGGGAGCGGCGTTTAAAACATGGAGACAACAGGACCTTGAGGACTCTGTAGATGAGAGAGACTTGGATGCAGAAGATGACTACAGTGAATGTTGGCCAAAAGTAAGAATCGTTAACCACGTCTCTTGAGTTACAACAGGACTGCCAGGATTGCTATTATTCTGCTATAGCGATGAGGTCCTGTAACATCATGTTTTACGACTGTATAGTTTGGCAACAGCAGTCCTGGTCACTGGTTGCTGTTGAAACCCAAGGACTAACTGGGTGATGATGATGATGATATTTGGGTAACCTACAGTTATATTCACACTCTAAGACTGGAAGAAACTTAATAATTCACATCCTAACCAAGAAGCTAAGAATTATTAAAATTGCATCGAAACTATAGGCTCCTGATGGCTACCCTATGGCATGCATGCCACAAGTGGCACATGGAGCCATATCGGTGGGTAGGCGAATGTTGCCCTAGCTCAGCTCCAGCACCCATGTGTGCATTGGCCATCTGATTTCCTGGCCTTCCAGACCCACTAGAAGTTGGGAAAGAGGCCATTTCAGGCCTCGGGAGGACCTCTGATGAGGTAGGGAAGGCTGTTTTCACTCTCCCCAGACTCCAAGAAAGCCTCTGGAGCCTGGGGAGGCCAAAAAACAAGCCCACGGGGTCCACCGGGCCATTGTGTGCCAGAAGCGGGGGAGATTGTGCATGCATGTGCCGGGGTGGCAGGGTGCATTCCCCCCAATTTTGGCACATGAGGGCAAAAAGCTTAGCCATCACTGCTATAGGCAGTTCCAAGTAGGGTACATTTTTTAATGAAGTTAGGATATTCAGGTTTCATAGATTCAATATTTCCAGAGATAGAGAAAGTCACCTAGGTATTGCTCTGAGGAGTCCAATTACAATTGCTTTAACAATGGACTTTTTTTCCATAAGCATTTAACTTCAGTATTTCATAATTTTTTTCAGTTGTTTCTCTTAAGCTCCTCCACATTATGCTCTGTAATGCATAAATAACAGAGAATAGCATTCATATCAACAGCTGTTTACTCAGAAGCACCTATGTAATTATCAGTACATCAGGCTATTATTTATTATTTATTATTTTTATTTGTATTATTATTTATTATTATTTATATTTATTATTACCCTAGTGCCGTGTAATGGGGTGAGCTCCCGTTATTTGTCCCAGCTTCTGCCAACCTAGCAGTTTCAAAAGCATGTAAAAATGCAAGTAGAAAAAATAGGGACCACCTTTGGTGGGAAGGTAACAGCGTTCCATGCTGTAGTCATGCCGGCCACATGACCACAAAGACGTCTTTGGATAGCGCTGGCTCTTCGGCTTTAAAACGGAGATGAGCACTGCCCCCCAGAGTTGGAAACAACTAGTACATATGTGCGAGGGAAACCTTTACCTTTATCTTTACCTTTATCTTTATGTATCTTTATTTTCTCCTGATAAACCATTTTCTTTTTTCCTTTTACTATACCTGTACCCAGAAAAGGTATCACTTTCTTGATTTTTGCTTTAGACGAGTAACAAGTCATAAGTGACAGCTTGATTTTTTCTGAAATATTGTTTTGAAATCTGCTAATATATCCAAATGCAGAGGCTTTGATTAATTGGTATGGATCCACCAAACAGAATGATACTGCAGTAACATTATCTCCTAGCAGAATTAAATGCAAAATTTGGATTTATATTTATATTTATGGATTTAAGGCACCATGGTTGTTTGTAAGACTAATGCTGGGTTGCTGAAATTAAGGCAATATACCAGAGGTCTTCAAACTTGGCAGCTTTAAGAATTGTGGACTTCAACTCTCAGAATTCTCAAGTCAGTAGCTGGTTTGAGAATTCTGGGAGTTGAAGTCCACAAGTCTTAAAGCTGCCAGGTTTGAAGACCTCTGCAATAGACACTGCTAGCAAGTCACTTTAGATGATATGCCTTGCAATCATAGTTTACCCTCCTGATCCACTCGTCTCGCTTGAAAGTATGTTGCTGGTCTTCATTGCAATACCTGAAGCCTAAACACTTATCTGAACACAATCATTTTCTGTCTTGTATTCTAAATTTAGACTTGGTTAGCATCTGACTGCCCATCTCTTAGAATTATTTCTGTGGAATATGATACCCACCTTAGTGACTGGAGAACCAAATGTCCCGTAGAGAGCTACAGGTAAGGAATAGGGGGAGTAGAAACCTGAAACTGTTATGATGTTTGTACACATCATCTTGTACATTTTAGATGTGAATATAAATGTTTATATATGTGTGTGTATGTGTGTGTTTGTGTATAATTGTGGAGATACTTGGTTGTCCAATTATGGTTGCCCAATTATGGGAGGGAACAATGTAGCTCCCTTTCGCCTTTCAGCTCATCTCAAGAGACTATCCAGGCAGAAATTAGCATCAACGTTGTGCGGTATATATATATGCTAATATTTTTAATTCAAATCCCAGAATGGATATGACTCAGAGCTAATAAGCTCGAAATAGATCTATACTGGCCTCCCTTAATACGGCACAATGTTGTCGCTAATTTCTGCTTGGATAGTCTCTTGAGATGAGCTGAAAGGCTCATTCACCTGATCCAGGGCAAACCGGTAGCAACCCGCCACTGGATTACAGGCTGATAAAGTCAGTAATGGAGAAATTGTGAAGAACATACTGGCCGAGCCTACAAAAGATCTCTAGATCAGTCCTTCTATTAAGCTGTTTCTGATAGTAGGATTTGCCCAGGTATATCCACATCAAGTCATCTAAGTCCTAGAAAGGAAGTCTTGGGAAAAGTTCATGAAATTCTCATTGTTCTCCACTGGATTTTTCATGCCACAAACCTGTTTGTTCTGCAACACAGAAAAGAGTCATCATCTTCCATCTCACAGCCGTATATTCCCCTCCTAAACATTTCCAGGCTTATTTCTGAGCAAACCTCCTTAGCATTCAAGCCAGGAAGAAATAAGAATAGGAAAGCTTCTGAAATAAGTTTTTTTGAAAAATCAAGAGGCAAGGGGAGGTTTCTCATGGAAGTCACAAGAAAGGAACTCAGTTTTTTCTACCAGCAGCCCCCTTCTAAATAGAAGCAAAAGGATCTTAAGTTCCAGTCTTTCAGGAGAAATACACCAAAGTTATTCTGGATCTTTAGCAATTCCTTGAACAGTTGACATAACTAGCTTGAGTGAACTCCCTTTCTTCTCCAAACATCACTGAAGTAATAAGTAGCAACTTAGAGCACATTTAACCGAGGTGAACAATTTAAAAATCGTTAGAAATAGCTTTAGGCCGTTGTCCTAAGCACATTTCTGTGAATGTAAATTCCAGTAGAATTAATGGGACTCTGTGCTGTTAAATGTAATATGTCACAGAGAGTCCAACCCAAAAGAGATTATGTTCTTCTTCATTTACTTTAAGGCTACCGTATTTGGTCTGGATAAATCTAGAAGGCCATGAAACAAGGTGGCTAGATGCTGTCAAAGGCAACACTATCCAGAGCATAAAACAACTGAAAGAAACAAGAAAAGACAATAAAACATGTGAACATCTAGTCTATATAATCGCCAGGAATCTGACAGGATTAGATAGAGTACTGGGTTCCTCATACCACTGCTAGTGGTTCAGAACCAGGGACATGCATGGGCACCACTTCTGCATGTGCACAGAACCTTCTGTGCAAGCACAGAGCATCTGTGATGACATCTGGGGCAGTGGGAAGAGCCTCCCACCGACACCACTACTAGTTTGCCCGAACCAGGGCAAACCGGTAGAAACCCACCACTGATTAGATATCATCATTGTGATCAGATAGAATCATCATCATTGTTGTCATCATTCAAACTTTAGACAGAACAAATACACCCAGGCAGAGGGGAAATGCTACTCGTTCTTTCCAGTTCGGGTGGACTGGTAGTGATTAAAAACTACCAGTTCAGATGAACCGGTAGTTAAAAAAAAAAAAAAAGGTACCGGTCTGGGAAAACCAGTAATTTGAAAAAGCTACCGGTTCCTCTGAACCGGTATTTCTGATGATCAGCTGTCCTGCAGGGTTTAGCTTCGCTAGAAAACAGGATTTCCTGCCTTCTAGCAAAGCTAAATTGCAAGGCACAGCTGATTCCCGCCTTGCTGTTCTGATCACCCCCAGCATGTGCGAAAAGGAGGCTTAGAAAAGTGAGTAGAACAGAGGGGTGAATCAGTTGTGCTGCGGGGTTTAGCTTTGCAGGAAATTCTGCTTTCTTCCAAAGCTATATCGCGCGGCACAGCTGATCCCCCCTCGCTGTTCTACTTACCTTCCCAAGCCTTGCTTTGGCACGTACTGTGTATGCTCGTGCACGCAGCATGTGTTTGATGCACACTCCAAACACGCATGGATGCAGCACTTTTTTGGCACACAGCACACATGTGCAGCCGGCAAACCGGAGCGAACCAGTTCAGATTTCACCACTGGAGCCAGGACATGAGACACTAGGACTGATTGAAGATATAACACTATGCTATGCTTAACTCTTCCTTGCAAACTTTTTTTCCCTTTGAAATAAGCTTCTATTCCTCTTCCTTATCTTTAAAGTGAGAATTGAACTGATGTTTCCTATTAAACATCTTTCCTTGTGGGGGGAAATTATACTTCCTAATTTGTGGGGGGAATTGGAGGTGTTTGTGATGTCTTTCCTTGAACTGTTATTAAATGTGACAGGAAAAGGAGGCTACATTCCACTGGAGAGATAATTGTGCGGTGAAAGACAGAATATTCATCCACAGGTCTTGAGTACATTGATACCACATACCATTTAGGACAAATTCTTCAAATTTCAAAAGCAAATTCTCTTCTATTGAAGAGAATAGGGGGAAATGCTGGGGAACTTTTGCTGTATGCACTAATAAATATGGCAAGATGGAAAATCACTTCTATTGAATAACTATTCATCAGATCAGATTGTGTTGGTTTTTAGGGCTGTTGTATAAGAACAACATCCACAACTACATGATACTATTTATTGCACTTTAGTCTCTAAGGGCTTGGTTGTATTACTTAGAAGAAATCAAGATCTTTCGAGGAGGGCATCTAAGATATGGATCTCTTCACTTATTTCCCCTTTAGTTGTAGTCTCAAATCAGAAAGCCACCGAATACCTGTTTATATCAAGAGGTTGATACCAAAAAATTATGCAGCTTAGAACAGAAAGGTTTGATGATCCAGTGAAACCTAAGTGAATCCTAACGCTTCTAGCGAAAAGGAAAAGGAAATTACACCAGTCATTTTTCTTTTAGCTTTGATCCGTTCATTAACCCTGGTTTGGATTTCCATCCAATATTGAACAGCTTCCTTCTGGTTGTGAAACAAATTAAAATCCACCAAAGATTCCCTGTTGTGAGTTTTAGCTCTGTCTTTAAACACAAAAGGCAGCTGAGTGACTTTTGGTCAGTCGTTCTCTCAGCCCAAACAGGGTGGCTGTTGTAGAGAAAATAGGAGGTGGAAGGAGTATTCGATATGTCTGCTGACTTGAGATTTTTTACAAAAATGATAAACGCAGGATGAAAATTAAACTAAATAAATAAATATGCCCTAAACCAAGGCTGTCAAACTTTTGGCCTGTGGGCCAGATGCAACAACTTCTGGACATGCCCAGTTTAGCGAAGGAGGGAAAAGTCCTGATACAGCATGTTGCCATGACAACATGAGTTCGACACCCCTGCCCTAAACTATGTCCCCAACTTTCTCCAGATATTACCAGTATCTACAATCCTGCTTAAGTTCTATAGGGAAAGCAGAAAAGAAGATTCTCTGAAATTTGTCCCCTTCCTTTAGCAGAAGTAACACATAACATTTCAAATTAATAACCTGCTTTAAAAGTACAGTATGTTTACTCAAGGCATTTTAAAATATTGTGAAAACATTGTTAAGTGATTCATGGCTACCTTTTCCTGAACTCTGAGTTCTTTTTTTATATATATGTAGCGCTCTTACTGTGACAACTGTTGATGCAAAAACAGTAAATCCCAGCTAGGAACTACCACGGAACATATCACTTGAATAGGTGGAATATTCAGCAAGAAAGTCAGTTCATGATAGACTCAGTGGGAGATTAATAAAATATGAATGGGCTTCTATGAAAAGTCATAAGCAATCTACATACAGTTTTGCCACTGACACAGTTCAAGTCTAATTTTTCATTTACATTTGGAAGCCCTTTTGAAGTGGATTCTTAACTTAGGAACCGTAAACTACTTCTATGGCTTCCCCAGCTTTGTTTACCAATTTGCAAAATAGTATTTGAAAGTTTTCACTCTCTCACTGTGGAAGAGTCCTGCATCTAAACAGGTGCAGAAGGAACCATAATGTTTGCTGGATTCAAACCTCTGCAATTTTCGGATGAAAGAATCTATACAAGTACAGAATAGCATTGTCAGTTGTTGTTTTTTTCCTGAAATCAAGGTCATTAGCTGTAGAAACACCAAGAGATGCTGCTAATAAGTCCTTACAGCAGGCGGAATGGCTGGTTTCTCCCCTTTCATTCATGACATTCAGGGTAGAAACTTTCCCTTGTTCTCCATCACTCCTCTTGCCTGCAACACAAATCCAACACAGATTCGGTTGCCAGATTCCTTACAGATGCAAAGCATTAGCAGAAAACTGCCATTCAGCATCCTGTTTTCCCAACCACTCTTCCAAACTCCTCCACGTTTCTCAGAGGCTTTTATCAGAAAGGACGTTCCTCTGGAACACTCCAGCAAGGGAAACTGACAACTCTTCAAACACCAGCTGAAACTCATTTATTTTCCATTGCTTCCTACATAGGCAGAGTTCAGACTGTCTCACCAGCATGAGCTGATTAGCAGCTTTACATGCCAAAGAATATATACTAATTTCTGCGGAATATATAAGCTATTAAAAACATATATCCTGGTTTTGAAATACCATTAAATGGTGGGGATTTATGCAAGTTGTGGGATGCACACATGTAATCTCCTCCTAAATGTCCAGGGTCTAAATCTTTTAGGATCCAAATGCTAAACATTTTAGAAATGCTGTTACTTTTATTGAGGAGGTGCCCTTTGTCGCAGTTTATAAACATTGGGAGCTTTGTCATCATTTCTGTGAACAGTATATTTTTTTTTAAAAAAAAACTTATATCAATTTCTAAGTCGAAGAGCCAGTGCTTTCCGAAGACATCCCCGTGGTCATGTAGACAGCCTGACTCAATGTCCACAGCTCATGGAGCACACCACATCCCATGAGATGTCTACATTCATCTAATAAATTGTTGTGCATGGCTGTTTGCATCCTTGTTTCATACCTTATGATTTTCTATTGAGACTGAAACCTAATTTATACCCTAACCTTACTTTCATACTCTTTGATAACTGGGGCTCCCTTGTTACTTTGGCCAACTGTTGTTCAACTTGTTTCTTCTTCACTGTCTGGCTGCTTGCTGTTGGCTAAAAGGGAGACTCACACCAAGCAAGTCCTCCCTGCTTGCCGAGCATGGAGATTCTTCTACAGGAAGAATCAAACCTTGCTGGATTTGGGACTAAGATACCTGAAAAAAGTCATCTCTTTCCTTAGAAGCCTACCTGGGTATTAAAGAGAGTCATTAGAAACCATCATTCCAGTCCCACTGACATCATAGATCCAACCACTGGGAATATGAGTGACAGGTTTTTTAGCAATTGTTTTCAAGCTTTCAAATCCTAAGCCAAGAATGATTGGGTCAGTTCTTCCCTGGCCTTCTGTCAATATTCCATGTTCAGTGCTTAGACTGGCCTTTGACATAAAAACTGATGTAATAGAAGATACTTATATTGTGTTATTTGGCTATGTTTCATATTTGTTTAAATGTATGCATTTTTAATTTTTGACCTTGGTTTGACCTTGGTTGATCTCAAAAAAAAAACTAAGCACATTTGGCCTTGAACCATACTTAGATTGGAGCCTGCCAAGAAATCTTAAAAGAGTAGACTGGACTGGAAATTCAAAAAGCTATTAAAGAAATTAAGGGCAAGGGTATTGGCCTGGAGCAATGATCTTGAGAGACTTGATGAAGAGATGCTGTCTAGGGAATAGCCAGATAAGTGGGAGCATAGCCCACAGCTGTATAGTGGCCAAAGCAACAGGCTTATGGGAAAACCTTCTCTAAGTTATCAGACTATAAAGGTGACAACAGGAGAATTGTACTTTCAGATTTACAAGATCAGTATCAACTTTACTAGGCAAACCAGGGGTGAAATCCAGCAGGTTCTGACAGGTTCTGGAGAACCGGGAGTAGAAATTTTGACTAGTTCAGAGAACCAACAAATTTCACCTCTGGCTGGCCCCAGAGTGGGATGGGAATGGAGATTTTGCAATATTCTTCCCCGAGGAGTGCGGAGGGAATGGGGATTTTGCAATATCCTTCCCCTGCCACACCCACCAAGCAACACCCCCAAGCAACATCACACCCACCAAGCCACGTCCACAGAACCGCTATTAAAAAAAAATTGGATTTCACCATTGAGGTAAACCAGTCAAGAAACATGGCCAGATAACTAACTCTACTTTATTGTAAAGTTACATTAACAGAATCTGGCAAATCTCAAAATACAATTCTCCTTCCATCACCTTTACAGCCAATTTCTACATTTGCTGTGTACTTTGTCTGAACTCAGGAGTGAAGCAAGGTGTCAAGACGCTATCTTCTCAACAGCAATGGCACGGTGTCACCAGGGTCTGGTGGAGGAATTGTGTCAGGTAGGTTACATACTGTCACTGGGATGTGGGTTAGCCAGCATTGAGTGTGTTCCAGGTTTGAAGATGCGTTCCGGGTTTGAGGCAAGCCCAATCAATGTGAAGCAAGCCAAGCAACATGAAGCTGAATGGACTGTCGTAATGGGTAGCTCAGCTGTTTGATTGGCTACTTGGTAGCCCTATGATTGGATTGGCTGCTGGACTTCCTCAGGCAGCTATTTTATCTGCTTTGAATGTCGAGATCCAGCTCAACAGCTGTATTGCGTTCTGATATCTGTGTTTGACATACCCATATTCAAGACCTTGGAAGAAGGTGCAGTTGGGTGTGGTGAAGGAGGTTGCAGTCAGAGAGGATGACACATAGGATTTTTATTTATTTTATTTATTATTAAATTTATATAATAATGGTGGTGATTGGTTAGATTTGTGTCGGAGTGCTTAGATTTTGAATGACTAAAGGTGGTTTTCTTTAAGTTCCAATGAGGGGTGTGGTTATCAATTACTCTGTAAATGAATTTAAGCATTGTATATTGCTTTCTGTTGGTTCCAGGATTAAAGAAGGCCTAAACCTAAGGTAACCATCCGTCCCGCTTTTGGCGGGACGGACACGCTTTTTAGGAAAAAGTCCCGCGCCCCGCGGCCGCTTTAAAAAGTCCCGCTTTTTTTTTGGCCAAGGAGGAGGCCCGCCCACCCACTCTCCTCCCCAGCAGCAGGGAGCCGATAGCAGGAAGGTAGGCTTTTTGACATGGAGGG
>JANHFP010004251.1:51634-66208 GCA_032468135.1 Calamaria suluensis | reverse complement strand
TATTCTATTCTATTCTATTCTATTCTATTCTATTCTATTCTATTCTATTCTATTCTATTCTATTCTATTCTAACTCTTGTGTGACCCCATCCCCTATGAACACCACCCCAAAGTTAGCAGTAAGTGGAAGTATTATCTTTTCAAAGAAGGACACAGATCAAAATAAATGCTATGACATCATGTGATAGGAAGGAAAGTCATGTTTCCATTCTATTCTGCTTTGGTCAGACTTTTCTGGATTCACACATTCAGACAAACCAGAAAAGATGGCAACAAGAATACCAGGGAACTAAAAACAAAACCTTGTGAGGAGATATTGGAAGTGTTTACCCCTGAGAAGAGAAAGAGGGAGTTGGAATAGGATGGCATCATGTTCCAAACATGTGAAAGATCACCACATATCCATTCTCTTTGACTCCGGGCTGCAGATTCCAAGTGGAGGTTGAAAAAAACTTAGTAACAATTTGGCAGTCAACACAATGGAAGGCAGAGTCCGAGTGGGTGTCCTTCTCTGAGGAACATGCTCAGGGCAACCCTCAGCCTGGGATGCTTCAATCTGGATTTCTGCGTACAGCAGAGGTAAGACTCAGTGGCCTCAAAGCCCCCTTCTACATGATGGACTCTTTGAAATTAAAACCCCTTAACAATAATTTTATGGTTAGAAATTAAGGAGGAGTAGAGACGTGGCAATTCAGCCCAGGATCAACCATTAAAAAACATAAGGACACACTTAGGACACCCAGGGAAGGGGGGCATTCCAGGTTTCCCCCCCACCCATCATGTCTTTAATTCAGTGTTTCCCCCTGTTGAAATCCCCATACATTTCTAGGTATGGGGACTTCAACTCCCAGAATTCCACTGTTAGCATGGCCATTCATAAGATACTACACTTGAAGTTAGCCCAAAGGCTGAGATGCAATTGACAAGAATTTTGGTGGTTGAAGTCAGAGGTGAAATCCCCCTGGTTCTTTATGGCTTGCTGAACTGGTAGTGCCGGTGGTGGGAGGCTCCGCCCACCTGACTGGATGTCATTATGTCCCCTTTTTTGCCATATGCGCATGCGCAGAAGAGGAGCGCACACGCTCCCACGTGCTTCTGTTCCCAACCCAGTAGCGAAGGTAAATGGATTTCTCCCCATCTCAGCCTGAACCCGGCCCTGGGAAAGTCGTTCCCCTTTGTGGCATCTTGGAAACTCACCAACTTGACGCCCGAAAGGACCTCCAGCAGGGAGATGAGGTTGTGACCATCTCGCAGGTCCTCGTAGAGGTCATTGATGTGCTTGCGCACCTGTGGGGACAGAGCAGAGAGACAATGCTCGGCGGCGGCTGAGGACTGCAGGGAGCAAGAAAGTGTGGAGAGCAAACTTTCCCAGCCATGGTAGCTTTTGAGAGGGGTTGATTTCAGTTCCCAGAAATCTGAAGTTCAGCCCTTTGAAAGCTGCCACAGTTGAGAAACATGTGTGCAGAGTAATTCCTAATGGGAAGAGGGAAATCTGCCATGCAAGAACTGAAGACAGGCCATCTAATCAGTAAGTAGTAATCACTAATCACTAAGCTGATCATCAGTCTCCATTCACTCAACCCTGTTTGCCTTCAGAGATCTCAAAGACCTGTTATTTTCTTCTGTTCTAGGAGCTGGGACCATGCACACTTTAAAGAATTAACTCACAGTATTAAATCTTTTCCTGGACATATATGAAAAGCATCCAGTAGGAGAATGCCAACATTATTCTGTGTCAGCTTTAGAAACAAAAAGGTGGAGGAAGGGGAAAAAGAAGAACAGATCTAGTAGAATCAAAGGTGTGGTGGAGTTTACCTTCATCAGGTGCTTGTTCACCCATTTTGTGAATGTCTTTTTCTGGACCCGGTCCCGTTCATCTGCAAAATGAAGGAAAATGCAAACAAGTTAGCTTTCTGGTCATCTGAGAAAATAAACACGGCCACAAGCTGTCCTATTGTAGGTTGCATGCAAAGCCTCTTTTAGGCCTTTAGTTTAGCCCCCCTCCAGAGCCCCCAGCCCCCTTCCCAGAGAACTGCAGGTTTGCAAGCTTTCTTTGCAACCAATAGAGGCTTTGGGGCTGTTTTTTCCATAGAGATACTTTCATCTTTTTTTTTTTTTTTTTTTTTTTACTAGATGGCTCTGCCTCCTCTGTTTCATCTACCAGGAAAGACGGAATATCAAAGGAGAGCAGGGCAAGGGCCACGTGGCCTGTTGCGGAGTCAGGGACTGTTGAGTCCTGTAATATATACCAGAAGGTATTTCCCCGTATCACAGAATGTGCACTCTGGGTGCAGAGGAGGGAGAATTCAACTTTCCTAGCATTGAGGTCTATTGGATTATAAATGAGTGCAACTTTCAAAAGGGTACAAACTAGATCAGAGATATTCCAAAGAGTTCCTGTCTCAAGGATGCAAATTTTATATTTCTATAAATATAGAAGTAGCAAATAAACAAACAGATCCATTAATGTTTCTTTAAATCAAGGAGGCAACCTGCGTGGCCCAAACTGTGGTATATTTCAAGGTAGGAGATATATAAAAGCTATCATGTAAACCCCAAGATCAAAAAAGGGAAGCCCTCCACCAGTAGAAAAAAAAGTTTCTTTCATTTACTTCTCAGGTTTGCTATGTATAAATAATCTCTTGACTGGTAAAGAAAATTTGTTAGGGACTCTTCTTCCCATTTGTCCAGGCAGATTCCCATTTCCTTCATTTAGTGAGCAGGAAATTTGCTGCCTTATATTCCCCCACTTTCTGTTTCTCAAGGTGGAATCAGTCACCTGCATTGGACATCTGGCAGCTTTTAGGTCATACCCACAGCAGCTGCTCAAGAGGTTACTCCTTCGTCAGGTCTCATAGTTTAGTAAACAATCTCTCAAAAATGCAAGCTGCTTTGGTCATTTTCACTGCTCCCTCCTGGCGAACCCCCTTGGCAAATTCCTGTCGGCCTCCCTGTTTCCTCTGTCTGTGAGCACCAGACCCACACAGAGGTTAATGGATAGCATCACACATGAAAGACTTCCAGCAGGTTTACATGAATGTCCACTGAGCAGGTAGTGCCTTCCCAATATATGCCATGAAACATCACACCTTTGGATTCAATTAGGCAAATGTGTGTGTGTGTGTGTGTGTGTGTATGTCTTTATCCTGCCTAACTTCTGCTAATCACAGAGCCAGCATTAATGAAACAAGAGTCCACGTTCAAAGCTCAGCTCGCTCACGCTGCACCAGTTGGGAAGTTCAGAACCAGTACAGTATAGTGAAAGCCCATCACCGTAGTATAGTGATATGAAGACGGTTGGCATAAGAAACAATTGACATGGAAGCAAGAGATAAAAACCATATTGGTCCATGACCACCTGCTTGTTGGAAGTGAACCATGCAGAGAGTTTGCAATGACGTACCAATACATTCCTTATTATGAACGTCCCTACACAAACTTCTTATTCCTCTGGAAACATTTAGGCTGCAGACTCTCCTAAGCTTCATGGTCACTAATGCCCTATTCCAGGAAAGGGCGGGCATCTGGCTTGAAGGATATTCTACTCTGCCTCTGAGGAGAATCCTCCAAGTGCAGCACAACACACCTGGTATAAAAAGCAGCCGCCTCTCTGAGCCCCACACTTCATCTGCAGGCACAGTGTGTAGAGACTCTGAGGAGCCACCACCCATCCAAATCCACTCACCTCCCACTCATCATACAGACACCCTTTTCTAGTTCTTTATTATTCTAAGCATTTCTTTTCATCCCCACCTTTGGTACACTCTGGTGGGGGAGGGGGATCACTCGGGCTGGCTTCTGGCCTTCAGCCTCCAGGAACAAATATCAACTGAAAATTGTGTGCTCCATTCTGTGCCCCAGGACTTTCTTTTTGTGAAACCTTGGCAAAGCTTCTTTTCTCAGGCACTTTCGCACCAATTTCCCAGCATCCAAAGATTCAACAGAGCTTACACACCTCCTACCCAAACCACCCCTTGCAGTTGATGTCAAGGAATATTCCCATTGAAAGCTTGTTTAAAAAAAATCTTCTCAGAATTATTTCCCATGATGAAAATATTTCTACCACATGTAAAGAAGTCTCAAAGCACTTCCTTTACTATCGCTTTAACTAAAATGACTCACTCCATGCCATTCCACTATTTTCAAGGTGGGGCCATTTTGCGGTGCTCTGCCTAATTTTAAAAGACACTCCCTCCTCCCAGTGGCACTGATGGAACTGAAACACAGAACAACACTTGGTAGCCCACCATTGAGGATTAAGTAGTTGAGTCTTCTCAGCAGAGCCAGAGATTCCATGTTCAAAGGGCCACATTTTGCCAGGTGGCAAGCTAGGTGTGGGGGCCCCATAAGGCATCGTTGTTAGGTAATTTGTGAAACATTTACCTTTTCTGACAACAATCTCCTCCCCCAAATCCTGCTCCATAAAGCTTTTGTCTCGACTTGTCCTATACTTGACTTGTCCTCTACTAGCTCTAACTCCTGTGTGACAAACACCCCCCCCCCCAATATACCAGGGCTGCCAAACTCACAGCCTGCGAGCCGGATGCGTCATGCGCTGACCACACCTACACCCAGTTTAGCCTGCAGGGGGAAAAGGTCCCGATAGTCAGGTGACGATGCAAGTTTGACACCCCTGCCTTATACAAAACAAGGCCTATCCCTGCAGCAACCTCTCCCCAATCAAATGCTCTTCAGGTGCACCAGATATTATTGCCCTGCCAGCTAACACACTTGGTGTGTGTGTGTGTGTGTGTGTGTGTTTGAGACACAAACAGACTAAAATTTATTTTGCTTTAGTACTGGTGTATCTATTCCTTTCTTAGCTAAATATTCGAAGAAATTTTTAAAAAATCTGTTATTTGAAGTAAGAACCAGGGACCTCTGATTTGCCAGTTGCTGCAGAACAACAGGGCCAGTGATGAGAGATGCTGGAGGGCCTGGAGCAGCAGAGGCTCCCTATTTCTGACTCAAGACTCATCACAACTCAAGATGCCTTTTTTAAAAAAAACTGTCTGCCACATCACTTCTATTAAGGGTGCAAAAATCATGAACAATCAATAGAAGACGCTGCTGTCAGCTACCTCAGGAGGTATTTGCCCAGCCCACGTGGTACAAATAAAGCAGACAGGCAGCAGCAAAACCCTTGTGTCCCAGGAAGAGCGGCCATTTAAAAGCAGGAGTAGCAGCCAAGACTCCCAACTGCAGGTGTTGGAAAGAGCTCCACTCTTCCACTGACTGCTATGGAACCTCACTTGTGCCAGGCCCATCAGCTGAACTGCGGCTCGGAGACCTCCATGCCGGTCAATATGGCTGAGATGGGAAAGCTTCCTGACTGCAGTCAAATTCCCAGTCAACTCAAATGTCTTCTACAGGTACCCAATATAAACTGCTCAAGGCGACCAAGCTCACCCTGTAACAGTAAAACCCAACTAGTTTGTCCTCCCAGGGTGTAACCTGCTGATTGTAAATGTAAAAAATTCCTTACAGTCTCAAGAGACCCAGTCTGACCTCTCAACAACATTCAACATGCGAAGTCATCTAGGGCAAAATGGTGGCTTGGGCCATCCAGAACTCAAAAGATAAAATGAGACCAACGCCAACACTAATTCAAACAAAATGAACTGAACTCAACAGCTCATAGCCTTGAATAAACATGGTTTGGTTTGGATTCAAACTTGCTCCACTTCTCCCCCTCCTCCCCCCAAGAAAGGCACAAGGCGGTCAGAGGCATACTAACCAATGCAACACATCTGGCATACCAGGTGGGCATTCAGCTCCCTTTCTGTTCTGTGAATGTGCCACATGGTCCTTTGAGGTTCCAGTGCAAGCCGCATTAAGCCTTCCGGGTGTAACTGAACTCTTCCATCTTCCTGCTTCCCTTGTAAGACTTCTTCGGCGTGATCTCCCAGCCCCGTGCCACCCGTTTCCTCCCCACAGCTCCTCCCCCCACTTCCTACTTCACCATTGGCCATGAAAGGAAGTACATATGCTGCTCTTTCCAGAAAGTAGGCTGCCAACTCTTGATTTGGAGAAAAGTGCTCCTTCCTTTTAAAAAAAACCTTGGGGTTATCTGGAGAATGCAAGGCAGCAAAGCAAGTCAACTCTTTTGAGCTCGGCAGATTAAGGCACCAGAGATTCTGCTTTCCAGAGGGTAAACGATGGGACACAATCCAGGGTGTCCTGCCACACTCACAGCTACTCAGGCGCCCGAGCAAAAGGGCATCTTCCAGGTTCCAGCTCAGCCTTCTAAACAATCCACTTGCTCCCAGAGTCCCCTGAGATGGGTGGGATCTTCATGGATGAGAAGGTCGCTGGCTATTCCAATCTGCTTCCCAGAACAGGCCGCTACATTTGTCTCTCCCTCTAGACTTGGCTGGCCAGTTTTGCTGTCCACTGCAGGGCATCAAATGTGTTGACACAGTTGGGGAAAACAAAAGTCCATTCTTTCCTTATGTATCTCTGCTGGTCCGGCAGCCTTTTCGCCAGTAACAAAAGCCGAAGACCTGGAGCCTGGCTCTGGGATCAACTAGTTCTGAGAGCAGCACCGTTTTGAAAAACGACCGTTTGGAATGTCCAGGGCAGAGATAAGAGAGGCTGTTTATCCTTCTTGTTTCCCTTTTCTTCCTCTTCTTCTTCTGCTATTTATAACAGCTGTTGGCTCTCTTTCAGTCAGGCAATGCTGCTTTGCTCAGAAGTCCAAGCCAGGAAGCTCAAACGCTTTCACAAACACCCCCAAAACCAACCTTGAGCTACTTCTCCTCCCAAGGCATCGGCCATCCCTGCTTTTCTTCCTCCTGGCCGGTTCTTGAATTCCACAGATAAGCACTTCTCCCACCCTCACCCGGTGTCACCATGAGCTAATAATAAGCCCCTCACTCCTTCTCAGCAGCACGAAAGCCCCACCAGCTTATCTCCGGCTGGTTAATCTTTGCCCAGAGAGTGCTTCTGATTAAGCAACCTGTTGCTGTCCTCTCCTTAACTCTTTGCAACTGCCACCATCTCCCTGGCCACATTGCCCCTTGCCCCTCCAACAGGAACCAACTGGGGCATGCAGCAATCCGGACTGAGACCAGCCCCACCAGAACAGCAGAGCCACCGTGGCTGTGACACAGGTCAGAACAAGGGTCCAGCAACATCATCACCAAGGAGCCCAAGGAGACAAACACTGGAGAGCATCCCATCCCAAGCCCTCTTTTTCTACAGCAGCAAGGGTAAACAGCTACCAAAGCAGAGGGTGGCGAGATAAAAACGCTGCATTCCAGGCTCCCAGCAGGTCCCAGCAAGGGAACCTGCAAGTAGGGAAGGCCTAAAGGAGGCCTCCTCCTTCCAGATCACTTCAGATCAAGAGGCCTTTCAGTTTAACTTCCTCCACTTTGGCAAGCAGAAGCCTTCCCTACAGATTCCAAGGCAAAGCAGAGAGAAAGCCCCTGAGCCCCAGGCATGACTAATTAATTATAGGGTTTTTTTAGAAAATTGGGATTTTTAAATTTTAAACTTTAAATATTAATTTTAAATTTTAAATTTTACTTGAAAATTTTAATATTTTAAAAACTAATTTATAAGCCAAAATTAACTAGTTTAATTCTATTTTAATTGTTTATTGTTGTCTTTTGTTTTTAAATTGACTTGGCTGTACACCGCCCCGAGTCCGTGTGGAGAGGGGCGGTATAGAAATTAAACAAATAAATAATAAATAAATAAAAGGCAGGTGTGTGTACAAACTGGGTGCATGCATGCACGAAGCGAGTGTGTGCGCACGGGGCACACCATAATGAGTACCAGAATGAGGAACCCACCTCTGCTGATTGTGTATCCTATACATCTCATCCAAGCATGCATCCTAGGCATCAGTCCAAATATCCAGGGATTCAATGCTGGTGGATTCCGTATGCTCCAACATCTCCGTGTTAGAAACACCGTTTGGCCAACGGATGCTAAAAATATGTCCCGGTTGTCCTACCTGCTCTTCCACTGCTTATATCTCTGTTCTCCTGAGCGCAATAATCTCCCAGCAAAGGAGATGGCAGGAATGAAGCAACAGTCTCCACTATTCTGCCTGAAACACTCTTGTCATCCTTTCTTCTATCGCAGTTGTTCACTGACACCGATAATGAGAAAAGGGCATTTCAAGAATTCCTTTTCTTCCAGATAACCTTTGCTGGACTAATAGAGTCTCCACGGCAGGTTTTTCATACAAATTTATACATGTGCGCAGGAAAAAATAAATGTTTTCAAAGTATCTTTATTTAGGTATCTCTCTTAATCTTTGCCACAGCCAACTTTCATGGCTACTAACTGACTCGGGCTACACATGGGGGGATATTCAGTTGCCCCTGTATTTGTATTTCACTTACAACTTACAATTTTGTTCTTGTTCAAAGCAGGATTTGTTTTGGGTTCGGGATGGTACGGTGGCCTAGAGGTGGACGTCTCGCCGCACGATCAGGAGGCTGCGAGTTCGATCCCTCGCACATCGGATCCCTTGCAGACCCCTCGCATCCTGGACATCAACTGTTTCAACTCCCACCCTCAAAACGACACTATAGAGCTCTGCACACCAGAACAACTAGACACAAGGACAGTTTTCCCCCCGAACGCCATCGCTCTGCTAAACAAATAATTCCCTCAACACCGTCAAACTATTCACTCAGTCTGCATTATTATTAATCTTCTCATCGTTCCCATCACCCATCTCCTCCCATTTATGACTGTATGACTGTAACACTTGTATCCTTATGATTAATATTGACTGTTTCCTAATATGATTTGATTGCTTACTTGTTCTCTATGACTATCTTTAAGTGTTGTAACTTATGATTCTTTTCTTTTATGAACACTGAGAGCGTATGCACCAGAGACAAATTCCTTGTGTGGCCAATCACACTTGGCCAATAAATTATTCTATTCTATTCTATTCTATTCTATTCTATTCTATTCTATTCTATTCTATTCTATTGGCTAAGCCTCTACTCTTTAATATTGCAGAAGATGTTCCTTCATTTGCATTACTAGAATTTGGAACAGAGCCATGAGTTAATCTCTTCATAAATTAATTCCAACTAGCAGGCACTGATGAATGGGATTTCTACTGCTCTAAATATCATGGGGACATAAGTAAAAATGCATAAAATTTAGCTAGCTGCAATTCACATGGAAACATTCCTACAACAATCTGTATTCTCTTGACTTACATAGCAGTACTAGAAGATTGAAAGAGCTGCTTACAAGTGCTCTCTAATAGTGGGTACCATATGCATAGTTAAGGCCTGGATGGGGTTAAAATCTTGTTCTTTATTTAAGACAGCAAATATAAGCCAAAGCTTTAATAGGCAATGTTTTAATATATCCAGGAGGTTTGGGCATCTCTTTTACCAGTTCTACTGTTCTCACATTATAATGTTAATGCTTCTCCTGCAATATAACAAAGAACCATAACGATAGCAGTGGAAAGGACGGAATGTCCTTTACACCTATTTGTTATCCTCAAGGTCAGCAAATATGGAAACACAATAAGCTGTGAAGTCTGGGCAGCTGGCAAGCAAATACTTTCCTACTCTGACTAGCTTTTACTAAAGGGAAAATTGTTAGGAGCCAAGAAGGATATGTTCGTCTATTGAAGAAAAGATACGTATTGATATTTTCAGATTAGAACATTCTTTTCTTAAATCAACTCAGTAGTGACAGAATCTTTTTGAATTCTCTAGAATTTATCAAGCAAAAAGGAAACAGAAGAGAAACAGAAGATGAGGAAGGGGAATGAGAGAAATTAAGATTAAGTTTACCAGGTTCAGTTTTACAAATAAAATTTTATGCAGCCTTTCTATTTAAAAACATCTGTTTAAGAAACATATGGATTTTTATTTTAAAAATTGAGACAAAGCCATTGCATCAATTTTAGCTGGGTTTTCTATATTTATTTATGTTTATCATCCTGCAGACAAATTTGTACAATTTTTGTGACCACTCAACTGGGGTAATAATTCTCTTTTATGAAAGCTAGATTTATTTATTTATTTTAAAAAAATTCAATGATCAGTATACAAATATCCTAAATATTAAAGTCAAAAAGGATCTGTGGTGCAAGTCTAAGAAACTAACAATAAATTAACAATTCTGGGATATTAAAATTACTTATAATATTTCCCCAAAAATATCAACACAAGGAAGCATGCCTTAAAAATAAATAATGCAGGGAAATATATTAACATGTTACAGCCTGAAGTTACACATACCATGTTTTCCAAAAAAATAAGACCCTGTCTTATATTTTTTTGAACCCTTAAATATGCTCTTGGCCTTATTTCCATGCACTCAAAAGTCATGGAGCTTGCCGTCTCAGAGCGCTTAGAGCCAATCAAGGGAGATACGAAATGCCGGCCCGCACAGTCTCTTTCTTCTGTGGCAGCAAGGAGGAGGAGGAGCTGCACCAGGAGAAAGCCCCGGTGGTCCATGGCAGCGGCTAGATGTGCGGCCGGCCCATGGGGCTCCTCCTCCTCCTTGCCGCCACTGAAGAAAGTGAGCACCGCCGAAGAAAGCCAGGAAGCTGCAGGGCGGGGGCTGAAGCGGCAGGTGCCCTGCACGGCTCCTGACATCTGTACCAGCTCTCGCTGGGTGGAGGGAGAGGGCGGCCTGGGGAATCCCTCCCTTCCTCCCTCCCTTACTTACTCTGTGCTGTGGGCGCACACAATGTCTCTTTCGTCTACTGGACGCGGGACGCGGGAAGCTGAGAGTGGGTGGGGAGGAGAGTGGGTGGGCATGGCCTCCTTCACACTCAGCAGGAAAAAAGAAGTGGGACTTTTTAAAAACACAGGACATTTTCCAAAAAGTGTTTCTGTCGCGTGAAAAATGGGACGCCTGGTCACCTTACATGTAAGATATCTTTAAGTATTTCACTTCAACCGCACAGATTCATCCATATAGCCACTTTACCCATTCTTCCATCAGATCTCCTAGATCAGGAGAGACTCCTTCACCTTCAATCCTGCTGCCCAAGTTTTATCCCACCTCAGGAATGGATCTGTGCTCTTCTATTGTCCTTGCAGCTACAATGCACAAAATTATAAGGGCAGTGATTAACAGTTGCTCCTTGCTGAAATTTGAATGTCAAGAGGCAAATGTCCACAAATTTCCATTTTGCTGTTTCTAAACTAAGAACTAAATATAGATTATTTCCTTTTCTTCCTTTTATCCTGGTTTATATGTTCTCAAGCTTCCTATGTTTTCTTTTAAAATGAGTGATAGTGGTGACCCCCTTTTTTCCTAAATGCAGAGGAAACTTTGGTTCCCTTAAGCAGAAACAACAGGAGTATCTTGGGAAACTAAAATATTATATTTTTGAGAGAGAACTCCATACAGATGCCTGGGGAGAAGAAATTTTATGAGAAAAGCATGTTTTAGATTGTGAGAAAGTTCAGTAACCATCTGGAAGCAGAAATTAAATGACCTTCTATGCGAAACGTATTGCTCCTGTCCATTCTCTTCTCCCTTACTAGTACTATGCTCACAATATAAAACCTAGGCTGTATACAAAAAAAACTTTGAGTAAACACCTAAAATTCTTTCAAAAAAGGCATAAAAACATGGGTAGATTTTCTCCTAGCAAGTCAATGTCATTATTATATCAAGATTTATTAGCTACCATCAATAAACCAGTATGAGTTAAATGCCCTGGCTCTTTTTTCTGGAGCAAACTCCCTCAGGAAATTCTATTCTATGTAATTGGAGATACATTTGCAGATCATTGTCGCTGCTGTTGCTAGTGTGTAGTGGGGTGCCTGAATGATTCTTTGAGTCCAAAAAATATCCAAGTTAACATTGCATTAACAGTGTTCAACAATGCCTGTTGAAGAAAAGATTGAAACTTTAAAGGAGAATATTTGTAGCTGAGGGTTGAAATGAGGTGTTCTCTCAGTTTGTTTTCTTGCAGACATTTCATTACCCAAGCTAGATACCATCATCAGTGCTAGAACCTTCAAAGAATCCACACACCTGCTTCCAGTTCATATGAAAGTTTTAAGAAAGTTACAGTTGAAGAAAATGTTTTATACTTATTTGAAGAAAGAATCAATTGTATTAACCCTTATTAGCATCTGGATGTTTAAAGGGCATTGACTTTGGTCCATCTCTGTCCTGTCTAGCAAATTCAGTGGTAAAATAGTAAATTTTCTCTCAAATACTTTACTGCATGATCATCATCAAAGTTGGCCAGCTTTAATTATAGATTGTGATCACTGTGTAGTGGCCAATTGTCAATAATGTTTATCCCATCTTATGAAAAAAAAATATCTGTATGGGATAATCACAGCCTAGCCTCACGTTTATGTAGAAAAGTTAATTGTATGTGCATCTGAATTTAAAGGAAAGCTAAGTGCTTTCTCATTAAATAACAAACATTCATTCCATAAATTGGTATGCCAGCCAGAGCAATGATTCTGGGGAAATCTCTTGCTGAGAATATGAATAACCAGAGAAACCAAATGGAATTAATAATCCATGTATTCATACATGATATTCTAACTGTCTATTTCTCCAACTTTGTCTTTATTCATATTAGGTTACTTTAATTTTGCACAACTCCCTGCTATGAACAAGCTAGATGTCTTGCATCTATAGATGATATGTCTTTCTGAATTTTTGCCTGTCATAGTCTTTCAATTGCTACCCTTTTATGCAGAATGAAGACAATGGAAGAGGGAATGGAATATAAGTTTGAATGGATTTGGGAAGTATAATACAAATTGGAGGCCCACCCGTGATCTAGGTTTGAATAGCAGTAGGAGGCAAAGAATTAAAGCTCCCTATTCCCACATTTATTCTCCCACACATATTTTTGAGTAAGTCCCTTATATTTCTTTTTCAACAGGGGAATAAAAAGGCATACTGCTAGTTATGTCTTTAAAGTAATGTTTTGTTTGAACCTGAATAACCCATAGAGGAAGTGCTGGGAAGATTATGGCCAAATCAAGATCTTCCAGCCAAGAATAAGTAGAAAGAACCACCTTCTGAACACCAACTTATTGCCAAGCTAAAATACCAATTTGTGATCAAATTCACAGGATGCATCAACATGTTACAGTCTATTGAAATATATGGAATGTGCAACTACTAATGTGTGGCTGATGTTTTGGGCTAATGATTATTTTTATTGTTAGCTGATAATTTAATCATTTGTCCTGAACGGTTCTAAAAATTCTGCTTTTCAAATATTGCTCATGTCAATTATTTTTTCTTTATTTCAGATTAAAAATATTATTTCTACTTATTTTCTCTGGAATTCAAAAACTTATTCAAAATGTTTGGTTAAGTTGTTTGAAATTCCTAAGCAGAAGTTTTAAACTACTTACAGGACTGAAGCAGTCTTAGTGTCATTGTTAAACCACAATTAAAGTTCTATGAAATTATTCTGATGGTAGTGATTTAGCATCATTCTGTGACTTTGTGCAATAGGAACTGGAATGTTCATATTTTCCATAAGGATTCTAAACAACTTTTATCCTACGAATCACACAGACTTGTTCTGTGGTCTGTTTTGGATATTTGTGTAGTTTTGAATGGAAAAAAGGCAGACTAAGTTATATTACAAAATAGTCCCTAAAATACTATGAATTACTAGAAAACTGAAGACCTGTCCCCACTTATCTTTAGTCTGTTGGTCTCAAATATATCCTGCTGACCATTTTTCTTCTGCTATGTCTCTTTGATACTGCCTATCCTCTATCTCAGTGATGGCTAAACTTTTTGTCATCGCGTGCTAAAAGCGGGGGGAGTGTGGCAGGGGGTGTCACCTGAGTTCCCACACCCATAATTCTATGTGCCCCACCCCATGCAGTGGGACCAGAAATTGGCAAATGGACCGTTTCTGATCTCCAGATAGCCTCCAGGGAGTGGAGAAAGCTGTTTTTGCCCTGCAAAGGTTCCTAGAAAGGCTCTGGAGCCAATGGAGAGTGAAAAATGGGCCTTCCCCATCCCCTAGAGGCCCTCCAGAGGCCAGAAACAGTCTGTTCCATCCCAGAAGGCCTGAAAATCATCTGGCCAGCACATGCAAGCATGCCAGAGCTGTGCTCACGTGCCCACCAATATGGCTCCATGTGCCATCTGTGGCACGCGTGTCATAGGTTCACCATCACTGCTCTATCTCATCAACAAGGCATGAATAAAAGAGTTTTAAATTAATCTTAATTGTACTCTTGTTAATCAATCATTTCCCCATTCTTCCAACTCCACTGAATGGCAATCTCAAGATGCCAATCATTACCAATACTTGAAGAAATCAAATGATTGTTGGGAATGTTGGCAACGGGGGCAACATATGGATCAGCAATGAGAATGGAAAATGTCATGCCAGTTTTGGCTTCTGCTGACTCAAGGATAAGTGAAGAACACTTCAACCCAGCAGAGGATAACCCAAAGGCAAGAGAAAAAAGGTAAAATACTAACAGTGATTAGGGAACTGGAGACTAAGACATATGAAGAATGGTTGCAGGAACTGGGTATATCCAGTTTAATGAAAAGAAGGACTAGGGGAGACATGATAGCAGTGTTCCGGTATCTCAGGGGCTGCCACAAAGAAGAGGG
>JANHFP010004246.1:75699-101537 GCA_032468135.1 Calamaria suluensis | reverse complement strand
TTGATTAGTTTCCACCCATTGCTTCTTGTCCTGCCCGCAGGTGCTTTGGAGAATAGCTTGACTCCCTCTTCTTTGTGAGTTTGCAATCTGATTAGATTCAATCCATTTCTCTTCCCATTCCACGTGAAAAAGCTTCTATAAAGTGTAATAAATTTCTGGCTTTGATTCTGTTTCAGGAGAATGTCAGTGTATGGCATCTTAAGGCTCTTTTAAAGTCAGAATGATTAGGAAGCATAGCAACTATGAGCAACAACCTGCCTTGCTCCTTCATTCGTATTCTGACCTATTTCTGAATGCAAAAGTAAAAAAAAAATATATATACTGTACAGAAATAACTTTGAAATGATCAAAAGTGATTTTTTTTCCTCTTTTAGGCCCTTGCTTTATGTCAGTACCTGGAATCAAATCAAAAGGAAATTGACTTCAAAGAAAAGAAAGTCCTTGAAATTGGAGCTGGGACAGGTCTAGTGTCAATTGTGGCAAGTATATTAGGTAATATTGTACACTGATTGTTCGGACTGTAAGATACCATAGGGATTCATTTCACAGCAATGGTCATAAGTTGTCAACCATCTGAATTTTGATCACATGATCATAGGGATGCTGGAAAGGTTGTAACTGTGAAAAAAAAGTGGCACTTTTTCAATGCCATTGTAACTCAATGAACTGTTTTAAACTGAGAACTACTTGTATTACAAGTGATGTAAACCATGGTTTAGCATGATGCAATTCCAGTCCATTGTATGATTTGCTGGTGCAGACAACTTAAGTACATTGATGACTGAATTAATATTAGGACCTCCCTCCCTTTCCCCAATTGACATTTTATCAAGGCAGGTTATGGACTGAACAATGTTATTTTTTTATCTTTCAGGAGCTGTTGTCACAGCTACTGACTTGCCTGAGGTACTTGAAAACTTGGAGTTCAATATTACTAGGAATACACAGAATCTAGACATTCAAAAGCCTGAAGTGAGGAAGCTCATTTGGGGCATGAATCTCCATGAAGACTTTCCCAAAGCAACCCACTGTTATGATTTCATTGTGGCTACTGATGTTGTCTACCATCACACAGCTCTAGATTCTCTGCTGGATACCCTTCACTACTTATGCCAGCCTGGGACAACGTTGCTTTGGGCAAATAAATTTAGATTCAGCACAGATTATGAATTTTTGGATTCAATGAGCAACATATTCAATATTATCCAGCTAGCAGAATTTCCAGAGTCAAGTATCAAATTGTTCAAAGCCAGCATCAAAGAGAATTAAAATGAGGAGGCAGAATCCAGATTGAAGTGCAAAACCAGAGACATTATCAGAAGAGCCTGATTCTTAAAACTTCCAAGACTTAACCCTTTCAATTAGGTACTTATTTGGAGCTTATTGTTTCAAACAAAAGAATAGATAATAGGAAGCCTGGGCCTCTTGGGTTATATTTTTCCCTCTTAGCTATGCCCATGTCCAACATCTGACACATTCTGGCATTCCTTCAGCAGTCCCCAACCTTTTGGGTTTCATGGAAACCAACTTTCCCATGGACAGGGGGATTAGTGGTGGGGGTTTCAGTTTTGTGTGCTCACCCGCCACTCACCTTCAGCTGTGCGGCCTGGTTCCTAACAGAGCACAGACCGGTACGAGTCCATGGTCCAGAAGTTGGAGACCACTGGTTTAATAAATATTTATAAATGAATGCTTGAAACTCTTATATGTATCTAATCACATTTTTGGATTAGAAACAGAAAGGAGAGGAGGTCAACTTTTATCCTACAATATGTCCTCATAAACCAAGATTCCCAAGATAAATTGCCATTAGTTCATCATGAAAGATAGGAGTTTCTGATTAGAATACAGGAAAATGTGAATGAGTCCTCTGACAGAGCCACATTACTGAAAAATTAAGACAGATTTCAAATATATTCGATATTTTATTTAAAAAAAATTAAACCATGAGTACTCAAACCTTTGATATTTAAATCTGCACATTTATTCTGCAGTTTTATGTTTTTCAAACATTATTAACATGTATGTATAAGTTTTACAATACCTGATTAAGTGTTGACTGACACTTTATACATGTATCGGGTTTTTGCCGATACTCTGCATCATGTGGATATTTGTGAGTATCTCCAAATGGAAGATATCCAAGAGCACCTTTGCACCAGTAATTCAGAACACATTGTTTGTAAGTGTGGAAGTTATTCTTTTAAAAAATAAAATAATATGTAAACTGTTGCAAATGATACTGGTAATTAAGTTCTGTTATTATTAAATCTAATAAATACGTTTTTAGCTACTTTTGTTGTAGCTTCATTTAAGGCCTTCATACAATTGAAAATTTATGTTTAAACATGTTAAAATCCTGTTCATTGTAAAAATAACAGTTTGTATAGCCTTATGATTAAAATTACAAACAGTTAAGATCCACATACACATGCAAGAAGCTATTTCATTTTCTAAACTTTGGTGCTGGCTCTTCTCAAACATCCATTGCCAGCAATGTGATGTGTGCAATAGGTTTTGTGTTTAATTTTTCACTTTTGAAGCAAATTAACTACTCAAGGAACTAAGAATTCAGTTTCAATAGACTTCCTCATGTCTGGACCCAAACTACACAAATATACTGCAGCCCCTTATCCTCTGATTAATACATACAAGTAAAGCATTCAGTAATAGATGAAAACATGCAATCCAGTAAGTTCACAGATTTTATATTTAGTCAATATAAGAACATCTTGAATTCACAACTGCAGTATTTTAAAACACACAATAATCAGGGGGGAACATCACAGGAAGCCAGTTTTCATTAAAAGATGCACAGTGAGTCCATTCAAGTAGCCTCATTAGCTAAAAGGTTAAGAACAAAAAAAGCAAAAAAACCACTTTTATATACAAGTAAACTTTGCATTAAGACGAAGTCATGAAAATGAAATTTAATGTATTTAACTACTAAAATTAGAATACAATATACATTAGACTTTCACTTAGTCAATGACATTTCTAGAAAATTTGTTCTCGTGTTTACAAACTTTGTTGCCTTATCAAAATTAAAATACAAACAAAAATGAAAATAATAGGAAAGTAGGGAAAAGGGAAGAGGAAAAAGTGTAAGGTAAAAGGAGAAAGAAAAAGAAAAGCACTGACGTCTGACAGGTTTTAGTACAGCAGAATAAGATAATCTCAACTTTTTACTTTTACATAATTATACAGTATATATTAGTCTTTTCTTTTTTCAAAATACTTTATTGGCTTTTCCTGGGATAGGAAAAAAGGTAGTGGATATGGGGAAGGTTATATTTCAATTTTCATACAACAACTTGTCCTTTGGGATTACATGGTCTATTACAGACTATATGTATATCTTTAAACCTTGTTTTACGATACATTTTTGTAGTTCTATTGACTAACAGCCGAATTATTCCTGTTCCAGCATTTAAAATACCAATTACAACATTTTATTTAGTTTCCAGTTTTCTGACTGCATCTTTAATACTTTACAAAGCACAATTCTAAAAGTTATTTTTTACCTTGTGATCTCAAGTTTCTCAGCTTTCTATAACAAACTATCTAATTAGCAAAATTCCAAATCACTGTTTCATTTTTGTCAACTTCAAGCACAAAGTCCAGAAGTGCTTTCCAAGTAAAAAAATTATTTGTATTCTTTTCTTTAATTAAAGCAGTTAATTTAGCCATCTCTAACTTCGTTAGCTTTTGCAACCAGTTATCCTTTGAGAATTAACCTTCCATTTTTGTGCATAGATAGAGCGTTCTTGCTGATGTCAGCATACATAACATCAACTTTCCACTTTTTTCCCTTGTTTTCATGCATTAGGCCTAGAAAATTTGTCCTAATTTGATTTTATAATTCTTGAATGTTACTGAAACTTGTATACTGATTGAACTGATTGAATATGCAATAACAACACAACTTACCTGAATACAGTTCTTGAAGTTTTCTTTGGTGGGCTTCTCCTCTGCAAGTTTAATTGCAAATTTGAGACTTCTGCCGTACATTCTGTTCACCACTGCATGCTTGTAAGCAAAGAGCAAAACCTATAGAAGAGCATTAAAAAAATGGAGGCAGAGATTTGTATGCAGAATTTAAGTCCTGCAAAGATTAATCATCCAAATTCACTTTGGATTTGATAGTAGACAAGTCAGAACTAGAATAAAAATCACCTTCAGGTACAGGCACTCCTCAACATACGGCCACAACTGAGCCCAAAATTTCTGTGGCTAAGTGAGACATTTGCGAAATGGGTTTTGCCCCATTTTATCACCTTGCTGCCACTGCAGTTAAGGTAATAACATGGGGTAGGTTAGGGTGAATCTGGCTTCCCTGCTGACTTTGCTTGTCATAAAGCTGCAAAGGGGGTGTGGCATGACCCTGTGACACTGCAACCATCGTTAATACGAGTTGGTTGCCAAGCATCTGGATTTTGATCATGTGACCATGGGGATGCTGCGATGGTCATAAGTGTGAAAAAAATCTCTTTTTTCAGTACCATTGTAACTCTGAACGGTCACTAAATGAACTGTTATAAATCGAGGACTACCTGTATTTGATGAATACAGGGGAATCTCCCAAGTTCAGTTGACTACAATGAAATGTTGTCCGAGTTATTCCCAGCTGTATAATTCTAAACAGTTTATATTAAGGTTATTTTAGGACTTATTTAAATATATTATAAAGAATGAGGCATTCCTTTACACGATGCTATTAATGTTTACAGCACTATATAAAGTAGGACATAGTGATAACTTTCCAGTTAAATGCTTAGAAGCAGCAAAATTAGATTACAATAGACTACAGCTAGAGGTTGATTTATTAATCAAGTGTATATAACTGTCCATCTCCTGAGAACGTGTAAGATGTACACAGGTAATTGGCCAAAGAAAAATGGTAGAAAGCTATGTCTGCTATGTCTTTATAACAGTTCTCCGCTACTGAATGCATTATGCTAGAAAATATTTGAATTACTATTTGGACAGCAATTATTGCATGCAAAATATTTCATACAAGTTAAATATAAAACACTGGTCCCCACCTAAATTGATAATAGGTACCATAACCTAAGGGACATGGTGGCTCAGCAGGTAAGGCAACTGAGTTTGTCGATTGGAAGGTTGGCAGTTCAGCAGTTCGAATCCCTAACACCGTGTAATGGGGTGAGCTCCTGTTACTTGTCCCAGCTTCTGCCAATCTAGCAGTTCCGAAAGCACTTAAAAAATGCAAGTAGAGAAATAGGGACCACCTTTGGTGGGAAAGTAACAGCATTCCGTGCGCCTCTGGTGTTTAGTCATGCCGGCCACATGACCACAGAGACGTCTTTGGACAGCGCTGATTCTTCGGCTTTGAAATGGAGATGAGCACCATCCCCTAGAGTCGGAAACGACTAGCACATATGTGCGAGGGAAACCTTTACCTTTTACCATAACCTAAAGATTCCTTATGAACAAACCGTTCTATTCCTCCCAACAAACCTTGCTGTCAAACAGGTCAGTCCATTTTGTGGTTTCCCAGAAAGTCTCTGTCAGAGTATTCAAGATGGCTTTTTGGTCATCGTCTTTACATTCAGTTTCACTTGATGCAGCTCCTTCCTGGGCCTGTAACTGCAGAAGTTGATCTGATAATGCACATCCTTTCCGACATAGAGCATCCACTAAGGTAGATTTCTGCTTTTCCATCTCACTACATGGGAACAATATATATTTCATTTACGTGAACTTTCATCATGCCTATAAATACACATTTTTCATAAAACTCCTGAATGCCACCACCGCCCACACAAAATACATGTGCATTCCTTCTAAGTATATAACACTTAAGAGAAGGTAACATTTATAAACTGGAGCAAAGAGACTAGTTCCAAATATGTATTTTTAATTAGCAATCTTCATCAAACAAACAGCAGTTCTACCACCTTCAAAGGAAGAGCGCTAACACTTCTTTATCCATTCGTTTACTTATTTGATTTACATGGCCACTCATCTCACAAATTCAATTTTGGGTAGCTAGAAACAAGAAATAATATTAAAAGGAGTAAAAGCCTAGTGTGGTTGCCGAGGATAAAACTAGATAAAACAATTAAGAAAAAGTTCTCAATCTAATTTTCAGCCTTCTGAAGGAAGGGATTTCCAATTTGCATTTAAAAATACCTGCCTTATGGTTTTATAGTTTACCATTTGCTTTCCCTTTTTAAAAAAAATTAATGTACTTTTTTTTTAACTTGCCATAATCTTAATACAAATGTGTAATAACATACAAAGATTTGGAAAGAATCCTAGTTTTCAATCTTTCCTCCTTTGCGATATCATACCAACACTAAAAATAGTGTTTTAAAGCATAAAACTCAATTAAGTATGCTCAGTTTATGACTGTTATTTTTTTCTTATGTATATGAAAACATTTTAATTTTTAAGCTTAAAAAAGAACAGATAACTGCTGAAATAAGATGCAAGGAAAAAAAGTATTTACTGGCTAGGTACTTTTTTATAGTAGCAGCATCAGGCCTGGGATCAGTCTTCATAGCAAGATAAATAGCAAGGGCTGTTTGATCGATATGAGATATCACTGTATTAGAAGCTTCAATTATTTCATTTAAATATTTCATCCGCTCCTGGAAGAAAATAAATGATATTATCTTATTATATTATTCTCTTTATTTTTTTATTATTGTAAGTCACCTAGAATAGCCTCATGGCAAGATAGGCAGCAAATATTTAACAAATAAATATCTATGAATTAATGCTATGAATATTCAGTTGATAGGAGACAGAAAGTTATTTTGATCCAAAGCAGAAAACATACTTTGAAAATAAAGTGGTGCATTTACTGTAATTGTCAGTTCATCATATAGCTTTATAGCTATGCAGAAAGTTAGGTATAGAAACAAGAACTTGAATGGTGCTCTGTAATTCACTAGAATTAATGTTTTGCTAATAATTATTATAGTTCAGCAGCAAAGAAAACATTCTATAAATCAAAATTCTATTACTGAAACATGTTTCCAGATAGTAAATTGCTTGCTTACGGTATTATAGTCCAGTAATATTGAATCTGATGGTTTTCAAATCTGCATTTTATCTTTTTTTAATGCATGGAATTCTAGGTTGAATTTATAAAAGAATAGAGAAATTGGGGTTTTTCCAACATATTGGAAAATAACATAACATAATAAGTCTAATTCATTTATTCACAATCATATCAAGCCAATACTGTTTTTTCTAATTATGATTATGTGTTTTACAGATTTAATAAATAGGTTTGTGGCTGCTATTGTTTTTAAACTTGAGACAACTCAACAATAAATCAAATGTGTTCTACTGAAATGATTCTAAGAGAAAAAAATATCAGTAATCTCCACAAAATAATAACTGGTATAATAAATGGAATAAATTCTGGAACAGTTTAAAGATGTTCAGTTAATAACTTTGGTTGATTTAGAGCACTGAATTAGGAACAATTTATCTGTTTAGGGCTTAGAGATGGCTTAGTGGATTTAAAATTAAAGATTTTAAAAAAGAAATTGGGTCACACCTTTTCAGAATCCAGTTGATGAAGTCTTGCAACATATAAGGGGAGATGGTTAGGGAAGGCCTCTTTCAGTTCATTATACAGCTCACTGGTATCAAACCTAAAAATAAATGTATTAATGAAAATGCTAACTAGTGCTTATAATGAAGGCTTGTTGGACAAGAAACACAATTTGCATCAATATATCAGTTCTTCAAGGGTATGATATGGCAACAGAAATGATAAATGTACCTTGTCATCCACTGTATCTTTAAATCTCTTAAAGCTTCTGCAAATTCATTATTTAGATCTTTTTCTAAATCCTTCTCTTTATCTTTGCATCCATTCTTATTTTTTATTGGAGATGGGATCAAATGATAATGAACTGAAATTATATCCTAGAGTAAAAAGCATAGCAATTTGGTCAAAATAAGAATTAATATTTTATTTCTCACAAAACATACATTATAAAAACTAGGAAGAATGTATACAATCATTCAGAACCTTTTGAAGCCTCAGAAGACTAGAACAGACTTAGTCCAAATAATAGTTCAAATTATCTCCCACAAATTTCAAATTTTGATTAATAATCATTCCAGAAATATTTTATATGAATTGAACCTCAGCAAACTGATTAGCCTCCACAAGTTTAATGTCAGATAACCTACATGTTCTCTTGTGGAAAAATGCAGCAGACTATTGAAAATAAATAAATAAATAAATTGGTATCATTAACTATGAGATTTTTTTCCTCAGATGATAAGAATATATGTAAACTCTAAACAATCTAAAGTATATTTCTGGCATTCTAATAAGACATGTAGTCTTAATATTGTCTTTTATTTTATATTAGGATGTGGCCTCATGGCTAATAATATATCACTGTGGTTTCTAAGAAATTATGCAATCTTGCTCAATGTTTAATGTAGAATTTCAATTCAGGTATTTCATTATTCAAAAGGGGCTAGGATAAAATCACAATATGGTAAAAAGCATACTTAAATATTCAAGTAATTATTATCACAGTTCTAACCTTATTCTTTTATTTTTTTAAAAAAGTCAGCTACAGTATAAAATTTGTATGTTTACAAGTTAAATTAGAATAATTGTGAAGTACATCTCATTTAAAATAAACCAACCAACTTATGGAAATTTTGTCCAGTATCTGGTGTTTGGAAGCACAGAATCACATCTTTAAAGGTCCCAGAATTCTGAATATTTCGCAAAATCTTTAAAAAAATGCTGCAAATATTTATTTGTTGCCCTATGTACTACTCTATTTAACACATTACACTTTACACATGTCTCAGTAAATCTGTGGACATCATGGTGGCATATGAAAATGAAAATGTACAGTCTATAAAAACAGATTGAGATAATATTAATTTGCACGGTTATGACTAAAACACAGGAACTGAAAGTTTTTTCCAGGAAATTTCTTGTGATTAAATTGTTTGGGACACAGTGAGACAACTTGTCACAGCCAATTTTCCATGGCCAACTCGCTACAGAACAATTGAATTATTTAAAGTTTTTTTTTAAAAAAATGTCATTCACATTTCATTTTGTCCCTACTTTGGCAACAAAAGGTAGTTGCTGCCTTTTGTCCTACAATTCTGAACTTCTGTGTTTTCTTCTTGGAAGATTTTTTCAGAAAGATGGTGTTATTAAATAGAGAAAACAGAAAAGGAGAGAGGGGGGAGGAAAAAGAGAAGAAAAAAAAGAGCAAACTTTTAAAGAGTTTTTGAAATAAAAGTAAAATTACTTGGAAAAAAACCTTAAAGACCTGAAAAATGAAATCCAGGAGAAGAGGAACATTTGAAGGAGTTTCCTAGAATCTTGAAAAACTATGTCATGCAGTCAGTGGTATCTAACGTAAGGAAGAAGTGATTCACCTTAAACAATATCCACATCAAATAAAAAGCTAACAATGTTATGAAACATGGCAACTTTTGGCCAGTATCTTCACTTAATAAGTCAAAATACAATTAAGACATTTGCCTGTATATCTCCTCTCTTAGCCTCCCCCCCATCTCATTTTATTCAAAAAGAAGATATAGCTACTGTCTTTAAAAAAAAGGCAGGATAGTATATCATAGCTTCAGTTGTTTGAATCCTGATCTGTCCCAGTTGGTAATTGAATTTAACGTGCTTTAGAATAACAAAAACATATAATACACAAACATGCATTATACAAACTTATAAAAATACCTTTATTTATAAGGTTGTTCACAAATGACCTTATAAACTCAACTGTGGAAGAAAATCAAAATGCAAACAAATTGTTCCCCTGAGACCTATTTCTTATATTTCTATATCAAATCTATTTCTATATCTTTGTTTTCCAAAATAGTCAATGTTGACCAAGGTGTTCTTGGAACTATTTAAGGGGTTGACATTATTATTATTATTATTATTATTATTATTATTATTATTATTATTATTATTATTATTATTATTATTATTAACTATTAAAATAGTGCTTATTGAGCTATTTTATGTAATAAATGTTTGGAGGTTGATAACAATCTGAATCTTGAGAGGGTCAAAGAAATGAAGTTTGGGGATCCCTGATCTATATAATTGGCATATCCCAACAAAGTATTAATTAAAGATAAATTAAAATTCATCATTATATTATAAAGCTATCTGACCCAATCCTAGAAGATGAAATATAGCCAAAATTTCCCAAAAGTCTTCCACATTTCACTTTTCAAGCCACTTAATCATTTTGAAAAGATTAAAAAAAAGGCTAATAATGGTTTTCAAAGATACAGTTTTAATAAGAATTTCAGTAATAGGCGTATCTATAGCAAACCAAAGAAGTTAGTAGCAAAATTGGGTCAGCTTCTAAAACATAAAAAGGCTGAATGGGGATGTATTATTAAATGCTTTATGGGCAGTAAGGCATCTCTGTGAATTCTTTCCCATCAGTGTTTTAGTTCCTCCCAGTCCCAGTTGGACTCAGTCAGAGAAAAATGTCTAAAATACAAGTCATTATATCAGAATTCCTTTATCATGCCTGCCTTAGAAGCAAACGTTTTAGCAAAAAGTACTAAGTAAACAAATAATGTTTTATTAACCATTACAGGAAAAAAAAACCACCCACAGTTAACTTTATTTTAGCACGGAGCTGTCTCAACCGAGTAAAACATGTAAATAAAATATCGCTTTTCTACTGGAATCCTTCAATCTCCATAATTCCATCCATGAAACTTGTAGATAAACTAAGTAAGATACATAAATATAAGAAGACATATTACAGCAGGAATACTCACAAATTCCAGATATCATTAATGCTTTAGATTCCTCTTTCACGAGCCTACACTGCTTCTGCCTTAAACCAGTAATCTTAATTTGACTCAGTGGGAGATTGTCAACTATTATAGGAAACAAACACTTAAAATTGTATGTCCTAGAATGGCAAACCATTCTGCCAAGAATCCTGTTGATACATCTTACCCCATTCCTAAGTCAGAGGGTGGGTATGTAAAGGGAAAATGCAGATGGTATCTGAGAAATGCAGCATTATTTCTCAGATACTATCCAGCAGACTTCACTGATAGATTTCAACAATTTATGAGGTGAGCTGGGATTATATTTCTATTATTTGAGATAGTGACTAATTTCAAAGCTTTTAAAATTGATCTCCAAAAAATTATGTCCTTAAAACCCCATACAGCTTCAATTGTGGCCTGTTGGCCGCCAACCCCTCCAACAGCCAAATCAGAGGAGGTGAGGGAGTCACGGTCAGCATCCAGGCAACCTGAGAGCTCTGAGGAAGAAGAGCAGTGGTGGGTTTCAAATTTTTTTACTACTGGTTTCTAGGTGTGGCTTGCTTGGTGGGCGTGGCTTGGTAATCATGTGACTGAGTGGGCATGGCCAACTTGGCATCACCCATGGCCAGTCATATGACCACACCACCACCACCCGCATGCCGCCCTGCCCTTATTTCCCCAACTGTATATGTTGCTCTGTTCTCCTCCTTCAGCGGTCCCAGCTCTAGCCCTGCTTCCTCCCCCCCAGTCTCTTTCTTTGGGCTGCTTACCTTCTGCCTGCAGCAGCTAGTCCAGAGTCCGGAAGGCAAACTGACCTCCTGTAGTTGCTGGTTGTCTCCAGCCAGCTGCCGCAGCCACAAAAGGAGGCTTTTTAGTAGTGTAGTGTTAAGGGTTGAGACGATTAAAGGGATGAAAAATCAATATTATACCACTCTAGCAAAATGGTGACTTCTCTAACCTATTCTGACACACATCCCATCGCCTCCTGCATCACGCTTGGACTGATGCAGCAGGCAATGGGATGTGTCAGTCCAAGCCTGATGCAGTAAGCAATGGGATGGGACGGCAGTGGCTTTTTCAGTGACCTCTGGTAATTTTTGGCAGTCTGAGGTCTGCCTCCACAACCGCTTAGCAGCTCTCAAACAGGCGGTCACTTTTTCTTTTTCGATGCGACTGCAAGAAGCTTCCCAGCCGCCGACTCTTTGCCAGCTTCCTGGCAGTCGTGTGGAGGGCGGGGCAAGCGAGCGGCGACCAGGCTACCAGTTCAAGGGCATGGATAGCCAGCAGTTGCTACCGGTTTGGCAACCCAGGCCAAATTACAGCTACCAGTTCACCTGAACTGGTGCGAACCAGTAGAAACCCACCACTGGCGAAGAGGGAATGGAGCTGGCAGAGAGAGGGTGAGACAGAGACGTCTATCAGCCTTCAGATGGAGAGTCAAGAGCCCCCAGGTCTGGAGGTGGCTGATGAAGAAGAGGAACTGCTGGGTCCAGTGCCTGATGTGCAGATGTGCAGGTGGGAGAAGAGAGCAGTATGTGGGTCAATCCTTGGGAAGGAAGAGTCACAATTGCTAGTGAAGCCCCACCCTAGCTCTGGGGAGAAAAGTCAGGGGCAGAGATGAATAGATGTGGCAGACAACTATTCATTTTCTGGCCAGCCGGACTTGTTAGCCTGAGAGAGAAACTTTTTACCAGGGCTGCTGGCACTCCTAATAAAATAATATTTTGAGTTCTTGGCAGAGTACTTCTCATGTTTGGGGAGCTGGGTCAGAACAGGTTAGAGCAGTCACCATTTGGCATGACTGGTATAATATTGATTTTTCAACCTTTTAATCATCTCAACCTTACAATACTACAATATTGTTCAATACAACACTACATATTAAAAATCACAGAATAAACAAAACTTCCCTCTTTGCAACAAGCACCCTTGATACAAATAGTTTCATTGGCCCTCCTCGTTTCTAATGAAGTTGTACCCATTGGAGGAAGAAACCACTGGCAAGCAAAGATAATTTGCTTACTGTACTAATACTCCTTATCCTGTCCAATCTTACAATCTGTGGTTTTTATATGGCAATAGTATGTAAGAGCTATGCGTAATTTTAAAAATATCATTTTGTAGGGTAAAATACTGGTGTGATAATATTAAATGTTTCCATCACAGAATATTCATTACTATTGTGCTAAACTAATAATCTGCTATTCTGAGGCAATTTTACTGTTCAAAGATATGAATAATTAAACTGCATAAAAGGTAACCAAAGATAGAAATAACTAAGTATATTGTTTTAAATGATAGGCAAAAATACTTAAAATACATCTTTCAAAAGCTGGCATTCAGTACCTTTTTAACCTTTCCTTGTCGCTTTGCTGAAGACTGCCCCTGGGAGTTAGAACAACATACTGTAAGAAAATATCCACAAAACTCTATAGAATGGAGACACTACCTATCAAGTTTTTATTCACTACTGAAGAACACTAAATGTCTTGTTCCCTTTAAAACATGCTTCTAAAGCCCAGTATTTCAGCTTTAAAAAAATATAAAGCACAAGTATTATGCTATTTAAGGATTTGATTTAAACCTTGATTTAAATAAATCCCAATATTTTGAAACCCAACAACAGAGTCCGTAACTAACTTTTATTGCTTACACACAGATTCCCATTTAAAATTCAATGAACCAAAATGGCTTTCTTAAACTTTCCATGGAAAGAGAAACATTAAAAACTCTACCATAGGACTTTGAAGAACTAATAATCATTCAAACTAATTTTAGTTTTTTTTCCTATATATCCTCTGAGTTGTTTATAGTACAATACTACAATTAATTTTCAGGGGTCCCCAACCCCATCTCTGTGGACTAGTACTGGGCTGTGGCATGCCAGAAATTGAGCCACGCAAACAAGCGAAGCCCCACCTGTGAGATGCAAGTAGCACACGAAACAGCGCCCCCCTCTCGTCCGCAGAAAAACCTCTTTCAGGGAACTGGTCCCTAGTGCTCAAAAGGTTGAGAGCTGTTTTCTAGATCACAGCTTCACTATACAAAACACTGTTGTTATATTCGTGAAATTACCCTATTTCTTTCACATGAAAAGCAACAAATATATAGAAATATCACTTGGTTTTAACAAATAATATTAATCGTATGTATATAAATATATTGGATTTAGTATAATCTGGAAACTAAGTTTTAAATGGCCAGTGATTAATTTTTGAACAGAAGCATTCTAGAGATGGTCGTCTGTATTTTAAAAATATGCTAGACTCTGACATGTTTTCATCTTAGCTGCACTGCACCAAAAATCGTCTATGGTTTGTGAAATATTTAAAGCAAAGCAAAACTAAGAGGCATGGAAAAAAATCTCTAACTAAATTAATAATAATAATCTCTTCTATAATAAGCAGGCAGAGGAAACATCAGGAATGCAGTATTCTAAGAATAACATTATCTCCCTCCAAGGGGAAGAGCAGGGGAAAAACCGTAATTATTTTAACCACTGCTAAAACCTTTCTTCAGCATCTACATAGTTACCACTTATTTTGCCAAATCGAATGGGCTCTGTGGTCTAATTGATTAATTAGACTAACTAATCAATTAGAATAACTAATTAAAAGGTACAATTTCAAATACAATTATTTAATTCACCTGTACCACAAACCTAGATTGAAAACATAAAATGGAAAATAACCAATATATGAGTGATGGATAGTTTTTTAGGATGAATTATTAAGGCTGGTAAAATCAATTCCTAAACCTTATTGATTATATTAAGCCAAAATTGTTTTGGAAACTCACTGATCAGACATATTCCTTATACTCCTAGTATGGAAGATATATTTAGCTTGAATCTATCACATTTTAATATGAAATAAATGAGTGTGTGTTTGTACTGAATAACAAAGGAATTACTTTTAGGATGCACTACTGGTAAACAAATGTTTATTTGGTAACAAATACTTGCATCTTTCATTTAGTACAATAGGACTATAGTTTTATAGAGCCGTGGTGGTTAGAATGCAGTGCTGCAGGCTACTTCTGCTGATAGCAAAATGAAACCTTATGAAGTGTATCATCAACAGAAGCTTGACCTAAAATAAGGAAATACTTCCTAGTCAGCAAATGGATGCTAGACAGCAACTATTTTAATAGAACCCGAACAACTAACACTATATTTTTTAGATTGAAGTGAAACCCCAAGGTATGCAGTTGGATAAAATAATATTACAGAAATTATTAAAGGCGATGTAGCATGTTAACATACACTCTGTAACAAGGTGCTGGAAGTTACAGTAAAATAGCAAAATTCAAGTCCGAACAGAACCTAAAAGGCAGTTGTATTTAAACAATGAAGATAACTGGCATTTAGCATTTGAATCTTTTTAAGGGACTTCAGGGGGGAAAAAAACCCCAAAAATCTGGATTACTTTGTTCAAAATCATTTTCATAAAAGTTTGTCAATTGCAATAACCGTTATAAAACAACAACAAAAACAACAATTGTGAGTTTAGGCTATTGTTTTACTCACCACTTTCTTTACAAGTTCTGCCTTTGAAAGCGTCAATGATCCTGTAAGATAGCATCCAGGACCTGCACCTTTAGGTACTCTAACAAATGAACAAGATAAATGCTTTAAATTCATGCTCACATTCTCATTTTCATACCTCCCCATTGAAACAAGTGTTTTAATCAACTGCGAATTGAACTTAAATATCAGCTATACAACGCCAAGCCCAATACATAGGGGTGAAGGGGGTTAAAGTTGAGGATAGGAATACGAGGACTCTGGAAGCTACCTATTTGTATGCTTGATCCTACCCAAGGGATTAAACAAAAAAAATCCCCAGCTCTGCTCATTCCAGTAACCTCAGTGGAACAAAACGGGACAACTTGTCCCAGCCAACTTGTTGGGGCCAACTTGCCGTGGGACAGTTCCGTTTAATTATTTCAAATAAATAAAAAAATATTTAAATTATTGCCATTCACATTTCATTCTGTGCCTCCTTTCACATCCTTTCTCTAAGGATTCTATCCCACCATTTCTTCAATATTAAGTGTACCACTTGCCCCACAGCAAGTTGGCTGGAGCAAGTCGGCTGCAGCAAATTGTCACAGACCATGGGTGTCAAACTCGATCGCATCACATAACATATTGTGATGCATTGTGATATTTTTTTTTTTTGCCTTTGAGAAGCCGGGGGGGTACGTATGACCTATGTGTGACTCATCCAGCCTGCAGGCTGCCAGTTTGACAGGCCTATCGTTGACCCTCAGTGGAAGGCCTCCCTTGGCAGCTGTTCCCTTAGGCAACAAATTCTAACTATTAGCAAAAATTTGACTGCTCTAGATTTAACACATTAAGGAAAGACAGATTAATATATATTAATCTGAATTATTAGACAGAAAATATATGGAAACATGGGCACTGGAGAAGAAAGGTAGCCAGATTTCAGTAGATGCTAGTGCCTGCAGGTGCAGGACAGAAATAAATAGGCAGTACTATTATTATTATTATTATTTTTTATTACCCAAGTTTGAAAGTTCAGAAGAGTTACTAATCAAAGTGTTGCATGCTATGTGCCAGAAAAGGGACATAACTTACTTGTCATCTGGCAAAGAAGTAACAAAGTATGGCAGTGTGCGATTTGGTGGCAGAGATATACTGTTTGCTTTCTTCTTCCCCAAGAGAGCCTGACTGTGGGTATCATATATATCTAAACTCAGTGCATTAGACAGTCTGTGGGAGACAATAAACGGAAGGTCCTTGATGCGATCCAGCTCACTGCTGTGCTCATGACGGATCTGTAGTCGCACGGTATAATCTCCTTTGTCCAGTTTCAGGGAATACTAGGGAAAGGAGCAATTCTTTAGTACCTAGACTCATACATATTTGATGAAGAAGATCAACACACAACAAACATTCCTTCAGTTCAATTTACACAATTCCTTTTCTAATCGAAGTAGAATATTTTCAGAAAACATGTCACTACTAAGTATGCAAAACTTAAACCTGGACATTTGTTACGTGCTTGAGGGCTAGGGAGGGATCTGCTACTAAATTCTTTGGGAGAAAAAATCTAACAAGAAAAGTTACTGAAATCCCTTCCAATCACAAGGTGAATGGTATTTCCAGTCTTAAATTCTAAGTTCTTTTTCTAACATTAGAGGGGAAATCTTTTCCAAGCCTTCATTAAATTAAACTCAGATTTTCCAGCATGAACATAAATATATGTTCAGGTTTGAATATTAAGTTATGTAGTTGAATTATAGTATCAAATTTTATGTTGCATATTTGCTGTTGCATATCGTTTATAAAAGGTAAAGTTGCATGCTGTATAACCTATTTAAATTTGACTTAACTGGATCCTGAACATTCCTTACATAAACACAGGTTCTTATAAAAGGGACTAAAATCCATTAGGAGTTGCAGCTGGATATTTGATTTTTTGCAGGTCCTTGCCCTTCTTGCCTTGTAATTCTAGAAGTTCCCTCAATACTATTAATCAGTGAAGTTACACTACAAACTGATGTAGAACCATCCTCCATGCCCAAGTCCATCAGAAGGCTTCTGTGATTGATTCAATTTAATGGCAAATGCTGGGCCTTTAAAATCCTGAAGTTTTACAGTTATATAAACTAACTATTTAAGAGTCTTGTTAATAATTTTGTTTGTTTATTTGGATCAGCAACCTTTTAGAATTGTAAAACAGCTTGACTGTCATTAATGGATAGAATACTACCCTATTCATTTGCAGAACAGCCTAACATGGGATTGTGATTTCACAGAAGTTATATTTCTATCACTTATAATATAAGCTGTGACTTGTCCTATCCATACATAATTCTTCAGGATGTTATTACTGCCCATGCATTAGCAGAAGCTAGGTAGGCATTTGTGTCCAAACAATAGAAGGCTGTATATATTTCAAGCAGATTCTTAATTTTTCAAAGATGCCTCAATCCCATCCATCCATCCATCCATCCATCTTTTCTCAGTTGAATAGATAAAAGCTGCATACATTTCCTAATGGCAAGCTATAAATTAATCAAATTTATAATAAATTTGTAACAAATTTAACTTGTTCAAGAAGCAGCTTTATTTATCAGAACAATATTATTCTTCATAATATTTACAGGTAGGAGTAGTTGCATAAGAAATGAAGAATAGTGTATAAATTGATGGAAATTTAACTTGAGAATGAAAAAATGCCTATTTTTAAAATATGTATTTGCATAAACGTGGCAAGCACTACATCCTAAACTTAAAAAAACTATGGAATCATATAAAAATGACTTCAAACATATCGGCATACCTGGTTAGGATAAGCATCACCTGATCCCATTAGTTTTTTATTCTGGTCAAAGATAATCCATAATTGACTGTCAAATTCTGATTCATATAAGAGTTCACAGAGCAAGGGACAACTTGGAGTTACTTCTCCACTTTTGGGCTGAAGAAAAATCAAATAATTAAGGCATTTAAAAACAAAAGTTGATAATTTTATTGATACTCATGATGATAATTTTATTAAACTTGCTTGCCATCTGACTCTAAATGACCCCGGGTGGCTCATAATTTATTATTACATTTATTTATTAAGCAAATTTATATGGCCGCCAAGTGACTCTGGGTGGCTTACAACATTCCATAAAGAAATCATTTTATTGAGTTAGATCCAGTTAAATAACTCGGACTTACCTGATGAAAATTGTATGTCAAAATCATCTCATACAATTGTCGATTATTTGGCAATACATCTCGGGATCCTAAAGGCTTTATTTTAGCACTCAATGGTCTGCAATTCAACAATACACATTAGGAGAAAAAATGAGGGTAAAGTTTTAAAGAATAACAGAGTTGGAAGGGACTTTGGAGGCCTTCTAGTCCCAACCTTTGCTGAAGCAGGAAATCCTAAACCCGTGATGGCGAACCTATGGCACGGGTGCCACAGGTGGCACACGGAGCCATATCGGTGGGCATGAGAGCAATCCCCTAAGTTCAGCTCTGATGCACATGTGGCCACTGCCCACCTTATTTTCAGACCTTCTGGTCCCACCAGAAGTTGGAAAAAGGCTGTTTCCAACCTCTGGAGGGCCTGGGGGTATGGGGAAGGCCCCTTTTTCACTCTCCCCAGACTCCAGAGCCTTTCTAGGGAAGGTGGGACAAATTGAATTATGGGTGTGGGCACGCGGATGCACAAACCCCCACAGGCACCCCCCACTTTTGGCACGCGATGGCAAAAAGGTTAGCCATCACTGTCCTAAACCATTTCAGACAAATGGTTGTTCAATCTCTTTTTAAAAAAAATCTCCAGTGCTGAAGCACCTACAACCTTGAGGCAAGTCATTCCACTGATTACGGTAATTGTTTCTGTGAGGAAATTTCTCCTTAGTTCTAGGTTGATTCTCTCTCTTTGATTCATTTCCATCCATTGCTTCTGGTACAATCCATTTTAAAACTTGTACATATACTCAGGTATACTTACTAACTTAATGTATGCATACGCTTAATTATGTTAAATTATGTTATGTTAAGAGGCAATTCTTGGAAGTTCAGATAGTAAAACAAAAAAACAGACTTATAGGACAAAATATTTCAAATTCAAACTGTCTCCGTCCGGGACAGAACTTCTCATCTTGAACATGAACCAGGCTCTCTTGATTATTTAAAAAATGTTAAGACCAAAACAATCTGCCTCAGATATAAATTAACTGTCTTGAGGACAAGCTGCATTCCATTTTTAGTTTTTTAATTAAACCATTAAACAGTACCATTAAATCATTAATTAAATCTTTAATTAAACAGCCTTCCAATGATTACATACTTAAAATAAACGGAATGTATTTCTCAAATATTAAATTTACTTTATTATATTTATATTCAGTGTAACAAAAAGTTGTTTAATCTTATTACCTACAGTACAGTACAAGTTATTAATTTCACTATGAATTACAATGATCACTGATTTGAATCTAAGTTGTTATAGTACCTTAGTGTTTGAACCCAGCATTTGAGGTTTATGGAAGGCACAATATCTTCGTATTTCAGTGTTGCCCGAACATCAAAACGCACTATGCCTTCTGAAGCATGCTGTAATCAAAGAGTGAAAAAGTTTATTTGAAATGAATTTCAGATTGTTAAATATAACATTAAATGGAAAAGTCATGTTTTTCCAAGGTGCTTCCCCTGAAGAGCTGGCAAATACACCATACATCGGCTCTGCCATCTTCACTATGCATTGCTAAGCATGTTGGCATCCTGCCACAAATGGAGGGGGGGGCAGAGGAAGTTAGGGAGATTATGCATGTGATGTGAAGAGGGGTGTAAGGGACAATGTCACTGCCAAGCGGCCAGATTCCACAATCTCAAGGATGCTTACCCTAGGAAAGAATGTGAAAATTCTCTGAGAAGTGCCTACAAATAAAGCAGTTCCCAAAACATCAAGCTGGGTTGCCATTGGAGTCTAGTGACTGGACACTGATGGTCCGGTCATGGGGAGGGCCACAAACAAGGACAATCTTTGTATGTTTGTGCAGGAATATTCAGATCTAGCCTTGCTTTTGCTGCAACGACTAATCCTTAGTAAAAGAACCTATCACTTCAACCAAACAGAGTCAAGAGTCTTTCTTTTCTAGGGATATAACTGGGGCAGGTTTGACACCATAGGTAAATGCCATAAAATTTCAAGGACCCATTAACCCATTTACAAATCCAAAACTAAAATGATTAATCTAATAAAACTGGTCAATGCGACACAATATTATTTGACTGAATGCTGATGTTTAGTGTGATTTCACACTATTTTTAATGAAGAAAAATATTCATCTATGCCTCTATGAAATTTGGCTGGACATTTACTAATACTACTAACTTATGATTTTAACAATTGTACATTTTAAAAGCAAACATACTTTTTTAAAAAAAAGCAAACTGTGATACTTACAAAGTTCAACTGAGATGTAGTGCAAACTATGCCATGGAAAGAAATGGAATAATCAATACTGACATCACTGAGACTTGCCCACCATCGGGCAATACAAATTTCAATTGTTCTTCCCTCCTGTTGGTAGGAAAAGAAAAAGGAATGTATTTCAAGTCTCCTTCCCCTCTAAGCCCCATCTCCTCATCCCAGGGTGTGAACATTTTGCATCTTAGCTCTTCTCAAAAATATCTCAGGCCTGGAAGCCATCTTTTGCATTGGACCTTCAGATGTGCCAATATATCATCTCTAATGAAATGGAACTTCGAGGAACTTCAAGCCTTGGAGTCTTCTTTCGTTGGGAGTGCTACTTGGAACCCTGACAAACTAGTCATAAACCAAGAAGAATATGGATGCTGAACTATAAATAACTTGCAATTCTTAGCGATGACTAAACCAAACCAATAAATGAGAATATTTGTCGCTCAGAGTTGAAATGAGGAGTCCTTGTTCTCTCTGAGCTTTCTTGCAGATGTTTCATTACCCTAACTAGGTAACGTCTTCAGTGACAGTAAGGAGCGCTCACCTTGCTACTGTGTTTCCCCAAAAATAAGACCCAGTCTTTATATTAATTTCACTATTAAGGCGCATTACATTAGTTTTTAAAGTTAGTATTGCCTTACATTCTGTAGTTGATATATAGGATTTCCACAACGAAAGTGTAGCAGGCGACCAGTATTTACAATATTCAAATAAGAGTCTTAGTTGAAAGACTATTCTACACAACTTGGACAAGTCATTCTCAAGCTGAGCACATTATGATTGACATTTATCACATATCAATGTAGCATATCAATGACAGGTACTGACACAATTCTTAATTCAAGGAACTTACTAGTACTGAAAATGCTTCAGTGACTGATCCTTTTTCTGGTATTGAACAGATCTTGTAGAACTCATGGCTTCGGTATGCCTTTTGTTTTACTAACTGAATCGCATGGAGAATAAACTTGGCAGTTACGTCAGATGATGATGAACAGACTGTGATTTCTAAATAAGAAAAGGCATGACTTTGATATTAATATTATAGGCTCCTCTCTATGAGGCAAATGTGTATCAGAAAAATATTGATACATTTTGTTCCACAGCATTTAATTCTTCAGCAATAAATATGTTCATTATTATTAAAACAATAAATATTCTAATCACCATTACAATGATGAAAAACACTTTTAATCTGACCATATAGTGTTACAGATAAGATTTCAGTTATTTAATAAAACATTCTCCAATATCTATGCCAAAATCTTCATGGATTTCAAGAGGAATCCAATAAATTCACCTTACCAGCCCAGGTTGCTCCAGATGGAACTTCAATAAAGTGTCTCTGAATTTGTCCAGGTTTAAAATGAACATCAGTAAATTTGAGATCAAAGTTTGAGGCTTCATCTACCCTGTGATTAAAAAAATGTAATTTTTTAAGTTGTAAAAAGCTTACTTTAAACTAGGAATATAGATTGGAATATTAAACGTTTCAATAAGGTCGAAAAACAAGAATTCATATCATTCTTAACCATATAAAAATATTTTTTTAAAAAAAGTAGCTGGCTTTGACCATAGTGTCTAATTGAGAATGGTTGTTAATGTTTTTAGCTATACCTCTGAACACCAGGAACCATCTTGGTATAGTGCTAAAGGTCCGAGGTTAGAACTAAGGCGACTATGGTTTTAATCTCACCTGAGGCACAAAGCTAGCTGGGCGAACTTGGGTCTGTGCCTCTCTCAGCCCTAGGAAGCCGAGAGTTCTGAAATCTTGCCAACAAAATTGTAGAACCTATCCAAACAACTGGTAACACTGACTTGAAGGCAAACACCTACAAAAAACCCAATCTCTGAACCATCTCCCCCTCCGTAGTACCTCCAGAGATTCAGAATGATACTATAATTATAGAAGTTGTAGTCTAACATATCTAAAAAGCACTTAAGACAGGCTACATAGGGAGAGTTTTGCCCTTTTATGGTGGTCCAAAAATATTTTAAATAATTACAGTAATAAAATATTGTGTTTGATTAAAATTGTGTGTGTGTGTGTGTGTGTGTTTTACAAAAATAAAAGACGATAGGATCATAAATGCCTCTTGATACCATTTTTAAACAAGCAAAAAACAAAATTTCAAAAATTGGCTGTACAGAAAAATTAAAAAGTTGCAAAATTTTCCTATTGAAATTTAAAAAAAAACACCAACTACTCAGGATTATAAAAGGCTTATCCAAGAAGATCACTGTGGTCTTCTATCTATCCCTTTTTTATTAAAGGCTCTCACTGCTGCAACATACATACATGTATGTGTATGTGGGTATATATACATGTGCTCATCTCCATTTCATGGCCATTGAGCCAGAGCTATCTAGTGAGCCACGGTGGCGCAATGGTTAGAGTGAAGGACTGCAGGCTACTTCTGCTGATCACTGGCTGCCAGCAGTTTGGCAGATCTGTTGACTCAGCCTTCCATCCTTCCGAGGTGGGTAAAATGAGGACCTAAAATTGTTGGGGGCAACAGTCTGACTCTGTAAACCGCTTAGAGAGGGCTGGGAAGCACCATGAAGCAACTATGTAAGTCTAAGTGCTATTGCTATCTGAAGACATTTCCGGTGTCATGTGGCCAGAATGACATCAAGGAGTTCTGTTACCATCTAACCGAAGTAGTATTTATCTTCTTGCATTTGCCTGATTTTGAATCGTTAGATTAGCAGGGGCTGGGGTGAAGATGGGAGCTCACTGCATTGTATGGTGCTTGGATCTTTTACCATGAAACATAGATAAGGCAGACTCAAAAAGTCAGCGCCCTCTTAAGCAAAACCAAGTGCTCCAAATTCCTTGGCAATGTCCATTTTGCTATCCAAATTCATGGAGACCAAACCCTAGCCCTAAGTGAATTTGCTCCCCAAGGTGATTTTCCCATGTATTTTACTATGAAACATGGATAAGACAGGCTGGAAACGTATCCATAACCAAGCACTCCAAATAACCACCTATCCATAACCAAGCACTCCAAATCTGTTGGTGATGTTCATTTTGCTTTCCGAATTCATGGAGACCTAACCCTAACCATTGATGGATTTGACCCCAACAAATTTTCTAGTCGATAAGCCCAGCATCTTAAACACTGAGGCACCCATATACTGTATATAAAGGGATTTTATTTCTATTTATTATTATTATTTTTTGATCTACAGATCAAACAACAGAAATAAAAAACAAATTTCACCCATAAACATTGCTACAAATTTTCTAACAAAAGTAAAAATCCATGTACCTTGTTGGTATAACAACAGTTATAGGAACTCGAAACAAAGGACCTGTGTTGGGCATTGTTATTTCATAACCACACACCTAAAGCAGTGAAATGAACACAAATTGTCATACGTTTAATCTTTCAATCTTTAAAAGGCACTTATAAGTCTTTCATACTAACGGTTTACAAATGAAACTTCCTGAAATCCTAACCTATATATTGCATTAATAACTCAATTTAAATATTCTGAGATTTTTTTCCCAATTTACTTTAATTTTCACAGTTTTCACATCTTTACCTGGCACACTGTCCTAGGAATTTACCAGTTCAATTTAATCAGAATGTTTCCTTAATACAGGATCCCATCTGGGTTCGTCACCGGGATCAGAGGCTTCCAAGATTTTGGATTTCTACTGGAGCCTATCCTCAGGGAACTTCTCTCTACCAGAATGTGGGCTTTTAGGCTATCCTATGCATAGCATTTATATAGTGCCTAGTTGTCTGTCGCTTTTTATTTGTTGATTGAGGCATTGATGGGCAGTTATTAAGTTATAGGCATTTATTTCCTTGTGCTGCTGAGTCCTCGGCTCCTAAATACATAATAAGCTGGTGGTAAATTAGCACTTTTGTTGACTGACAAGGGGCCTGTTTCCCAGGCTTCAATCATTTCCCTGGCTATCTTTGTACCTGCATGGCCAACAATCTTAGCAGCTACGAAATTGAATGTATGCCTTCTTCATTGCAATGTGAGGCTACCAATGAGCTTGGGTCTCCTCGCCTAACCGCTCGCTTGTGTTCTTGCAATCAGGTGGTTACAGCTTTGTTCCCTGTCTGTCCGACATAGTCATAGGGGCAATTCATGCAGGAAATCTGGTAGATTACATCAGAACAGGGGTGTCAAACTCAATTTCATTGAGTGGCCCGAGTGCTCTGCCAGCGAAAACAGGCTCCTGAGCTGTTTTGGATTGCAATGTCCTCCTGCAATCCTCCGCCAACAAAAGCAGAGCACTGTTTTCACTGGCAGAGGTACTGCAGACCGGTCCTTCATTGTTTCCACAGCAGCCTCATGGGCCAGATCTAAGCACCCTGTGGGCCAAATCCGGCCAGCAGGTCTTGATTTTGACACCCTTGCATTAGAAGTATCTCCCACCTCTAAGTGATTTTTGTAATGCATGATTTGTCCTCGTATGGTAGCTTCAGGGCAGTGTGCCATGCACACTTGCAGATCTCAGAAGCTATGTTTTACTGCTTCCGAAATGTATGGCAGAAAGTGCCTTGTACTTTCTTTCTTCCTTTCTCTCCCTTATGTGTTCAATAGGCATATTATCTGTATTATTATCTGTACTCATTCTGTCTGAATTGTTCACGCAGGTATATGCTGTCCAGTTTAGTTTGCCGAGTACTATGGTGGGTTCTCACACTGCCATGCAGTGTTCTGACACCACTCTTTCAAAGGATGGTTACTGTTGAAACTAAGAACATGTGGAGTGTTTTTCGTCTTGTGACAAACTGTGGTTTCCAGGCTTCCATCTTCTTGCTTATTGACAAACCACATCTAAAAATGGCAACTGTCTCGCCGTTTCTTCCTTCATTGTGAATTGTATGTCTGGGAAGATGGGAGTTCAGTAAGTTATGAAAGTCTATCAGTGCAGCATTTTTGATGTTGACATGACATTTGTATAGCGGCACCAAAATTTAGCTGTGATGGCGTTCTAGTCTAGAGGTCTCCAAACTTGGCAACTTTAAGACTTGTGGACTTCAACTCCCAGAATTCCCTCAGCCAGCTGTGCTGGTTGGGGGATTCTGGGAGTTGAAGTCCACAGGTCGTAAA
>JANHFP010004246.1:56304-72242 GCA_032468135.1 Calamaria suluensis | reverse complement strand
ATGACTTTAAAACGAACTCGGTACACCACTGGTAACCAATGCAGCTCACGCAAGAGTGGAGTCACCCGTGCAAAATGTGGAGATCTTGTTACCACTCTTGCTGCTGCATTCTGTACCAGTTGGAGCCTCCGAGTGCTACTCCCCATATCACCGTGAAATGATTATATTTATCTCAAATTCTTGAAATTCAGTTCCATTTTTCAGAAGTTAAGAGTTTTCAATTATTTTGGAAACCTAAGTTGCACTTTTGAGTTTTCTCCTGTTATATTAAAATGTAATTTCTAAATGGATTATAGAGACAACAGGATTTAACTCATGAATTAATTTATCACTTACCTTGGTCCTCGAGATGACCATGTATACTGATTTGCAGGTAATTTCTCTCGTAATGAGTACTCAGCAACCATCATATCAGGTGATACATACGCACCAACGCCTTTAGGATTAGTGGACATAAGTTTAAGTCTATCATTAGTTCTCTTCACTGATTTAAATTATGTTTACGTTAAATTCTAATCACTGTTAAGTTGGTAATGGTATTTTTTTAAAAAGATTTTTTTAAAAAAATATTCCAAAACAGCAGCATATTTATACTAGAAGCTAGACGTTTTTGTTTGTTTGATATCATTACTTCAGTCTCCACTCAAATGAATCATTCACTATGTCAAAATGTATGCAATATTTGCTTTACAAATTCAGAACCTATGCATGCACATAGTAGTTGGATAGGATGCATAAAGATAATACATCAATTTCTGTATAGTAAGATACTATTGTTTTATTAAGATTTATATCTCACTTTCCTCCAGGATGTAAAAGAGGCTGGTACACATATTACTCCTCTTCTAGTTGCTCTCAACAATAACCCCATGAAATTGCATGGGATGAAAAATAAGAGACATTTTTGAAAAACAGCTCAAGATGAGAGTTAACACCTATATGAGCTAATGCTTTAAATACATCCTCGCTCATTCAGTAATGTCCAATAAAGTTAAATGATTAAATTCATCCAAGTTAAAAATACTTCATCAATGTGTAGTTGTAGACTTGGGGAACTTAAAAAAGGATTAGATAAAATCATAAGGCTATGATTAGACATTAGTCAACATCTACCTTATTAGGTAACTTCCAGATCTGAATGAATAAACTCCAAAATTCAAATACTGGAGAACAGAAGGCAAAAGCTTCTACTGCATTTAAGCGACTTTTAGTTCCCCATCTCATTTAATTTTGGCATTTCTTATGTCTAGATTTCTATTTAGGAAATGCTCTCTCTGACATGAGCTTTGATGACAAATCAGATTTAGATCTATTTCCAGAAAAATCTGATACGACAGAGCTTCATATGTAGAGACTAAGAAAGTGATCGGTATAATTCTGTTATACAGAATTCTACTCAGTTTCTAATTGTAGCTTTAAAGCATGTCTCCAGTAGATGGGTAATAAAGTATTTTGACTTTGTGTATGTTCTCTGTATCCATGTTCTGCCCTGTAGAATAACTGATTGTTAAAAGATTAGAAAATAAGACATTGGATATCTATATTATGTTTCTGAGATTACAAAGCTCAGCTAAACAAGGAGAGGAACTGATGTTAATGAAAAACTGTAAAACATTCCCAATAATTCTGGAGACAAATAAAGAATAATATAAGTTCACATGTATCATTTTAGTCTACTTTCAGCCTTAATAAACATTTCAATTCTTTAGAAACTAATTTCATAATTTATGTAATAGTGGCAAAGAGTTAGAAAGCAGTATTGCAGGCATTCTAACTCTGTCCACAATCTGGGGTTTGATTCTAACAGGTTCAAGGTTGATTCATCCTTCCAAGGGCAGTAAAATGAGGGCCTGGATTGTTGGGGGCAATATGCTGACATTGTAAACCGCCCAGAGAGTGCGGTATGTAAGTTGAAGTGGTATTGCTATTGCTACAATTGTGAATACTTGCCAATCACACTAGATGTAGTTCCCCCTGGGCATCCAACAGTAGACAAACAGGGACCATTGTTTCCAGCACTTGAAACATAAATTACATTGTGTTTCCATACTGCTTCATTAATAACTTCACACATTCTCCTAGAAGAGATACAAAACATCACAAACTGAGAAAGGGCATTTTCACTTACTTTCATTCTTTCTTCATTTATATCAGACAACCTGTATGGTAGGGTATGAATGGTAGAGGACAGGAAGGCCTGGAGGAACGTTGTCCATGGCAGGGATCTCCAACCTTGTTAACTTGAAGACTTGTGGACTTCAACTCCCAGAATAATTGAAGTCCACAAGTCTTCAAGTTGACAAGGTTGGAGACCCCTGATCCATGGGGTTATGATGGGTTGGACATGACTTTGCAACTAACAACAACAAACCTTTATTGTAGACTCCTACAACTGCATCTACTCATGCTATCACAATCTTTCTGGATTGCAATTTTACCTTCCTCTTGGCACACAAAGCAGCATAATTAGCAGTGTGACATCAGAACACAGTACAAAATGAATAAAGCTTCCCATGTAAAAAGTGAAAAGGGGGGTGGAATTTGTTCATTTGGTCTACCACAACAACAACACTCTCTTGCTATTCCCTGCCAGGAATTTGTTCTGTTGAAATTCCCTACTGTGGCATTGGCTCTCTATAGTCACTCCAACTGTATATGATTTCTAGGATGTGAACACAGAATGCTTCAGTAATTCATGACCCAACAGTTCTATTCTTGGTTAATTCATTATTTTAAATTAAATGAGTTTTCCCATTGCTGGCACAGAGCAAAATAATACTCATAAATATATAATCTCCTTACCCAGCATTTGGCCAGTTAGTTGCCTCCCCATAACTGTAATTGACAAGGTCACATTTATATTTTATTGTTTCTATCATCTGTCAAAGTAAAAAGAAAGAAGTTTAAGGCTCACAGCATTGCATAAACAGCATTTATTTGTAGCTAATTGTTAATTTAATCAGGAGTAAACAAATAAAATGTTTAGAAAGTAATAGACCTCTTGCATTTCCTATTATATTTATAAAAATACAATTTAAAGCTCTCCTCATCATAAAAGCAAACAAAGTGGATTTGAAAAAAGAAAACACAGCTCTTTTCAAATTCACTTAAAACATTTAATATCACAGACTGATGATCATTCCTTAGTCTACTTCAGGGGTGTCAAACTTGATTTCATTCAGGACCACAGCAGGGTTTTAATCAACCTTGGGTGTGACCGGCTCAATGTCACTCGTGTCGGGTCTCCTGTGGTGGCCTGAGCACTCTATCAGAGAGAACGGAATACCGCGGGCTGTTTGCCGTTCTCAGGGTGGCCCCGCAGGCCAGATCTAAGCACCCTGCGGGCTGGATCCGAGCCCCTGGCCTTGAGTTTGACACTCCTGGTCTAGTTTCATTCTAACAGCTACCCTTTCAACTTAGTTCTTCACATTAGCTATTTTTAAAATTGTGTTATTGCAGCTGCACTACTGACATTTCATCCTAGCATTATGAAAATATACCAAGGGAGCTTTGCAAATCATTTGCAACTCTCAAGGAGCATTGCCCTATACAACACTGCAATTTCAGACTAAACTAAATTGTAAGGCTAGACTTTCCAATGTAATTATTTTTAAATTAAAATTATTAAAATATTCATTTATTTATGTTTTACCTTATCTTATTATATAGTGAACAAAGTTAGGCTCTACATTCAGGAAAGAAAAACTGAATGCACCAGTACAGGATAGGTTGTACCTGGCTCAATAGTGGCAAGATAGATTTTAAGAGTCCTATTGGACAATCACCTAAATATGAGCCAGCAGTGTACTGCAGTTGCAGAAAAACTCAATATAGTCCTAGGCTGCATTAACACTAACAATATAATGCCTTAATAAGATCACAATTGGAATATTGCATCCAGTTTTGGTTGTTATGATAATAAAAAAGATGTGGAGACTCTAGAAAGATTGCAGAGAAGAGCAATAAAGCTGATTAGGGGACTGGAGGCTAAAACAAAGGTTGCAGGAACTGGGTATGTCTAGTTTAATGAAAAGAAGGACTGGGGTGAGATGATAGCAGTGTTCCAATATTTTATGAGTTGCCATAAAGAAGAGGGGGGGGTCAATCTATTCTCCAAAGCACCTGAAGGCAGGACAAGAAGCAATGGATGGAAACTAATCAGGGAGAGAAGCAACCTAGAACTAAGGAGAAATTTCCTGATGGTTAAAACAATTAATCAGTGGAACGACTTGCCTCCAGAAGCTGTAGGCGCTCCAACACTGGAGGTTTTTAAGAAGAGATTGGACAACCATTTGTCTGAAATATTATAGGGTTTCCTGCTTGAGCAAGAGGTTGGACTAGAAGACCTCCAAGCTCCCTTCCAACTTTGTTATTGTATTCTGTTATTCTTCATTTTTATTAAATAAAAATAATATGATTGCATGATTGCAGCCTAACTAGAAAAAGGAAGACAAAAGATAGTTATGCCCACAGAATTTCCAACCAAATATGTATCCAATTCTCTTATCTCAGGCAAAATACTGGAAGCTTCAGCCAGAAGGCCAAATCCTTCCTAACTGTCAAAGTAACTATTGGTATGGCCTTGCCTTTAGATGCAGAAGTTTCGTATGAGTCTAGACTGAGCATGTTTAAATAACAAATTAACCCCAATCATATTGACTTGAGAAAGGTTGGCATGCCAGGATGAACTACTTGGCCTTCCTATGCTTTTTGTTCTTTGCTTATAGAGCTACTACGGAAAAAACTTGTTTAAGTTCACTGCTGTGTACGTTTAGTGCCAACTCTGAAATCATTCTAAGAAAGGGATTTATTCACATCTCAAAAGAGACATCAAGGAAGCCCAAGAACATTTTAGAGTACTATTCAGGAAATATAAATAAAGGCAAGCTTTATGATTAGATTTTCTGTGCAATGATTTTGCCAATACTTACTGCTCTTATAAGACCAGTCCCGGTTTCCATAGTGCTTAATCTCGTATCACCAACCTTAATAGCAAGTATTTGTGCACCAGGGGCTATACCGTTTCTATCTGGCTCGTCAGGAAAATACCCAGCAGCTATACTAGCAACATGCGTTCCGTGTGCACCTGAAAAAAAGTTGAATTCGCTTAAAAAAACAACTGTACTGTTATGAAAAGTGGTTATTTAACCTGACCCATGAGATCCATAACTTGCCACATTTCATACCTGTCTTGCACAGTTTGCTTCAATTGTGACTGATAGTTCTGTTGTGCGATACATTTTAATACAAATTTGGAAACAGATTACAGTAAAATGAATTTTATATCATCTGCAACTTTATATTCAGGTCAATGCTTTTTTTGTTGTTGTTGATGGGAGGTCTCCAGGAATGGTAGTAAGTGCAGCATAAAAGTGGCCATACACCCTTCCTTGGGAAATCATCACTAAACCTAGAAATTCTGGCTAATCATTGATTAGTCTCCAATCCTCACTCCCTGAGGCTATATTGATTATGCTTATGGATAACCTCTGAAGAGACCAAAACAGGCGAGTTCAACCCTCCTAATATTATTTGTTTTCTGATAATATCCTTTCCCTTTTACCACCTCCACAGGTTGAGATAGAGAGGTTGGAACTGAGTTCTCTGTTGTGGGATGCCTCACGGCTCCCTTCTCTCCCATATTTAATATATACATTAACTGTAGATAAACCATCAATCAATACAAATTCAAAATGTAGGTAAGAACCAGTTTTACATCTGCACCTCAAGGCAGAAAGTTGTCATTAAAGTGTCATCATGGTACCTATTGGGGTTCAAATGGGATAGTTTCAAAGGCCAACCAATACCAGGGAGATTTTTTTTTGCCTACAGTTGTATTTAAAAATTTGTTAATCGTTTTGAATTTTCAGTATTTCTACATAAATATGACCTAATATTCCACTTACCCTAAAAGAAAAGTAAAAAACAACAGAACAACTTGTATAGTATTTTAAACAGTGCTAGTGTTGTACAATAGTTTCTGAACATCATATCCTAGTATGTCAACTTATCTATCATTCTAATAGTTACATTCCTTTATCGATATTAAAAATATCTCTTTCCATCTCCACCTAACCTGATTCTTTCGCATTCCAACTTCTACCTCGTGTTTCTAACCATTGATAGAATCTATTCCATGTTGAATAGTATTCTGTATCGCCTTTATCTTTTATTTTTAGCGTTACTCTGTCCATTTCCGCACATTCTAGTATCTTCCTTATCGTCTCATCCTCTGAAGGGTGTTTTCGTTCTTCCACTGCTGCGCTTATACAATTCTTGCTGCGGTCAAGATATGTAATATTAGATATATTGTCCCTTTGTCATAGCCATCTGATATAATGCCTAATAAAAACAATTCTGGCTCAAAATCTATATGTTGTCTGATCATTTTTTCTAACCACATATGGATTTGTATCCAAAATTTCCTTGCCTTTATGCAAGAGTCCACCACATGCATCAGATGTTTGTTTACTTTTTGAACAGTTTGGGGACAAATTGTGAAACATTTTAGCCAATCTTGCCAGGGCAGATGCCACCTGTAGAACATTTCATAACGATTTTCCTTATATGATGTGACCATTGTCAGTTTCCGATTTCTATCCCAAAGCTTTTGCCATTTATCCAAATCTATATTATAACCAAAGTTTTTGGCCCATACTATCATCGTCTCTTTAACTTGTTCTTCTTCCATTTTATAATTTAAAAGATAATTGTATAATATCCTTATCAATTTGTCACCAGTCCCCACTAATATCTTGTCCAATGTTGTTAGTTCTCCATAAAAAAGCCCCATATTTTCACATCTTTCACATAACACGATTGCATCTGCAGGTACGACCACCACTCTAATTCCACCCCTTGGTTTTTTAATTAGTCTATTTTTCAGTTCTTGCTTAATATATCTTTATAAGAAACATTTTTTCCACATTGATAAGATTTGGATGTATCAATGATTCTAGGGTGGAGAGCCAGATTGGTATTTCCCTATAGTTTTATTGTTTAATTTTTCCCCACACTGATAATAGTACATTTCTCACATAATGTCTTTGGAAATATTGATGTGCCATGTTTCTTCCGTACCAGAGAAACGCCCTAGTTGAAGGTCATGAGCCTTCAATAACAATAATAATACTCTTGTATGCCTCAACGTTATCCACTCTTTCACCCATGTGAATGCAGCTGTTCCCAGTCCGACAAACCAACTCCTTTCCCTTTTGACTTACAATAGTTTCAGCTTTATGCTCAGTTTTTCCCTTGCCAAATGAATTTTAACATTATTTTATTCAGCTAATCAAAATATTTTTTCTTTAGTTCTATTGGTATTGTTTGGAATAAAAAAGTATCTTCGGTAGTATGTTCATCTTTATTGTAGATATTATACCCATCATAGAAAGTTGCAAGCCTTTCTCTCTCTCCATATCCAGCTTAATTTGATGTATTAATTTTGTATATTTGTCCTCTTTAATTGTTATACATCTTGCGGTTCAATGGATTCCTAAGTATTTCAGTTTTTTCACTATCTGGACATCCAGTTTTTTCACTACCTGGATATCCAAACTAAATTTTTTAGTTTTTTCCTTATTTTTAATCCAGCAACCGCTCCATAATCCTCTAATTTCTCTAATCAGTCTTGGGCCTGATTCTAAGGGTTCCTCTAAAATGAAGACTAAATCATCAGTAAATGCTTGTAATTTATACTTTTCTCTTTTGATTTCCATTCCTTTGATTTGCTCATCTTGCCTGATATTTCTAGTTAGTACTTCCAGTGTTAAGATAAATATCTATGGAGATAATAGACATCCTTGTGTTCTACCTTTTTGTATTGAACAATTTTCAGTTACCTTGCCATTCACAATCACTTTGGCTTTCTGATTTGAATATATCGCCTTGAACATATTTATATTTTTTTCTCCAAAATACGTATGTCTTACTTGATATAACATTAATTGCCAGTTCACAATGTCAAATGCCTTTTTGGTGTCTAGAAAAAAGTGCCTATTACTTTTCACTATGTGCTTCGCAGTATTTCAATGTATCTGATATTACTCTCATATTGTTTCTTATCTGCCTTTTGGGTAGGAAGCCATTTTGGTCAGAGTGTATGAACTCCTTCAAAAATCTGTTCAGTCTTTCTACTACTATTGAGATGACTATTTATAGTTGGCATTTAGTAGGAATATTGGTCTGTAGTTCCTAATTTGAGTTAAATCTGAATCCTCTTTTGGTATCAAAGCAATGTTAGCTTCCACCAATGATGGTGATATCTTTGCTTCAGATAAAATTGCACTGTATACCTCTAATAATGATTGGCCCAGAGTATCTTGTAGCTCTATAAATTTCTCCCGGTAGCCCAACTGGGCCAGGTGTTTTTATTTTTTTTTGATCGCCTCTGCTAGTTCTGTGATTGTTATCCTCTCATTCAGCATATACTTCATTGCTTCTGGAACCTTAGGTAAATTGGCTTTTACAGGTATTGTAATGTTTTCTATTCTGGAAATTCCTTTTTATCATATAGTTTCCTATAAAAGTCATGGATAATATCCTTTAATTTGGTAACATCGAGTTCCATCTCTGTCTTGTAATTTACTTCTCAATTTTTTCTCTTTCTCCTTTTTCAATTTGTGAAGCTAGCTATCTCCCTGGTTTGTTTATATTCTCAAAAAAGTTTTGTCTTGTTCTTTTTATATGTAGGGCCAGGTCTTCTTTTTCAAGAATATTCAATTTATACTTAGTTAGCTCCATTTGCTGTTTCAAATTCATTTTTTATGTTTCCTTTTGTAACTCTGTTTCAAGTCTTTTATATTCTTCTTCTAAAGTTCTTTGTTGCTGCTTCTTCCTTTTATTTTTCTTCGCTATGAATGCTTTATCCCATATCTTGTCTTCTTTCCTATTTTCTTTAAAGAAGAATTCCATTTGTTTTTTTGACATCTGTCTGAATTTTATATATTTTAATATTGATCAATTCAGACTCCATCTTATACTTTTATTTGGCCCTTTCCAGCTGATTTTCATTGGATTAGGATCTGCCCACAGATTTGTATCTATTTCTACTTCACATACATTAGTAATTAATTCCATTGACATCCATACCATATCTATTCTAGACCAGGATTGATGTCTATTAGAATAGAATGTATATTGGTTTTCTCCCAGGTTCCTCTCTCCCCATACATCTTATATGTTTAACTCTTCTACCATTTTAAAGAAAGTTCTAGGTAGAATCCTTTTTACTCCTTTCCTTATTCTGTTACTTTTATAGTCCAATTTTTGATCTATTATTGCATTAAAGTCTCCTAGGAAACAAAGGAAACAGATCATCACACTCCATATCACGCATAGTATTATGTAGTTTTTTGTAAAATTGTTCTTGTCCACTATTTGGTGCGTAGATTACAACTAGGAGTACCTGCTTTTGATTTAATGTTACTTCCACAATCAGGATCCTTCCCTCTTCAACATTATATATTTGGTTGGCCTGAATTGTTTCTTTAACATATAACACCACTCATATCTTCTTTTGTTGTGATAATGACACAAATAGTTTCCCCAATTTAGAATACTCCAGTAGTTGTTTATGTTTTTCTTTTATGTGGACTTCTTGTAGTGGTATTAGATCTAGATTCAATATTTGTAATTTTTTGAAGGTTTTCTTCCCTTTCATGGGTGTATTCAATCCATTGATGTTTAACGATAGTATCTTAAGTTCATCTTGCATTGCTCTATTTATACCTGGGTCTTATACTCCTGGTTGCTCTTATTTTTCTTGATTTTTGGGTCTTGCTCCATTGCTCTCCATTTGGTCCCTTTTCTCTTTTTCATTTTCCTTTTGCTGCAGTTTCTTTTCTTCTGTAGCAAGCATTCCTTGATCTCTATCTTGAATTGCTTCCCTCTCCTCCAGTTCCTCTTCGGTATTGAAATGCTGATTGTAGAACTCCATCATTTTATCCAACGAATCCAATCTATGTCTCTTTTCATTCCATGTGACCAGCATTCTTTCCAGGGTCAACAATCTGAAATTTACGTTATACTTAATCAACAATGTAGTTAAAAAATGGTATTGGTTATGCAACTCTCTAACTCTTCTTGGGCCCTGTTTCAGAACTACCAATTGTTTTCCTTTATACTGTATTGGCTTGTTGAGCACTTCGCCCGTCATTGATTTCTTCATGAATCTTATCTGCACCTCCTTTGGTAATTTGTGCAGTTTATATGTATTCTATATGTTTTGTCAAGTTCTATCAGCATCTCTTCTGATTGGAGGTGTTGGATATTAAAAAAATTGAGGTAAAATTGTTGATCATGACAAGCACTACAAGCCTAACAAATATAGGGTTAGGGAGGAAACCTGTCTCCAAATCATCATTGACCACTTCAAGCCCATCCAGTCAGAGGTCAACAGAAGATATGGTTCAATTAGAGAGATCAAATCTATTGAAGCAATTGCAGGCTATGCTCCAAATGATGCAGGAGAACATGACAAAAAACACGATGAAATGAAGTGGGAAATAGAGAAAATTGAGGAACTATATGGGAGAATTTAAAGAAAAGATACAAAAGATGGAAGGAAAGTTTGAAAATTTCCAGGAATTGATTACAAAAAACAAACAGAAAATACAGGAAATAGAAGAGAGGATGGAGAAAAAAGAAAAAAAGAGTAGATGAAATAAACGATAGACTAACAGCCAGAAAAAGAGCTCATTATCCGAAATTCCAGAATATTTTATTTTATTTATTTTATTTTATTTGTTCGACTTTTATACCGCCCCATCTCCTAGGACTCGGGGCGGTTTACAGAATTTAATATGGAAGAGAAGAAAGGAGAAGACATTATGACAGTTACTAGCAAAGGCATTAGGGGTTTCACTCTATTTTTGAACACTTTCTAGCAGTGAAAAAAGTTGATCAATCAAGGTTTAATGTTGACCATTTAAAAATGGATCATTTATTCTAACTAGAATACATTTTTGTACGTTTTTCTCATTTCATTTTTTTTCTTATGTTTGCATTTCTGGTTAATGATCACTGCTTCTACATATTTACCGGTAGTACATAATTTTAGAATTTTGTAAAGTCTTACCTCCACTTGTCACAATCGAAAGCAAATTGCCTTCATCATAAATATTGAAAGAGTAATTTAACATTTCTGATGTTCCAAAAGATCCATATTCTTGACCTTCTCTGTAGTTCCGCAGAACAGTACAATCAGAAAGGTCACCAGTTTCATTGGAATCTAAGCAAGCTCTGTAGAGAAGGTGCATAAAGACAGTTTATCAGTTCTGCTTTTTTATAAAATTGTATATTCCTCTCAAATGCTGTTTGCCATTCAGTCACAATAACAATTTCCATACTTGCTATTACGATCCTGCTCACAATTTTAAGCCTTGTGATCAGCTGCACATACTAAATTCAAAACTGACTTTAGTAGTGCAAACAAAAACATGAGTATACCCCCAATCTGTAACAGTCCCTCATAAAATTAGGCTCAGATTAAATCAATTTTTACATTAAGGTGCTTTCAAGGTAGAATAATTTCACTATGCAACTTTATTACTACTATGTAACAGGTCATTAGAACATTGTCTAGAGTAGACCAAGATATCATTTACTGACAACCCACAGCACTAACAGAATATATTTTTAATGAGAATGTATAGTTTCAGTGAGAACCTCAAAGTAAATGTAATTACCAGGTCATGACACCTACTGAATATTACAAAATAGAGTTGGAAGGGACTTTGGAGGACTTCTAATCCAACACCCTGCTCAAGCATGAAACCTTATACCATTTCAGTCAAGTGGCTGCCCAATCTCTTCTTAAAAGCTTCCAGTAATGAAGCACCCATAGCTTCTGAAGTCAAGCTGTTCCACTGGTTAACTGTTCTGTTAGGAAGCTTAATTCCTCCTTAATTCTAGGTTGCTTCTCTCCTTCATTACTTTCCATCCATTGCTTCTTGCTTTGCCCTCTGGTGCTTTAGAAAATAAGTTGATCTCCTCTTCTTTTTGGTAGCCCCCAAATACTGGAATGTTACCCCTAGCCCTTCTATTCTCTACACTAGAAATATCTGTTGAGTATTTTGTTCCCTGTTAAAAAGAACTGTACGTCGAGGAGCTTTGAGTGTACAAGATATCAGAGACAGAGACAGGAATAACACAACGCTACAAACAACAATATATATAGTTATTTACAATAACTATATACAACAAACTCTGTTTCAACCATACATCAAATACTCAGCAATAATGTAATACATCTTACATTAGTCAATAACCAAGAATACTTGTCATCAATCTTACATAAATAAACAATCATTGTAGTTAGCTAACATCAGCAAAGTAAACACCAATAGTAATGGAACACCGAGAGAAGAGAGCTTGCAACTGACTTCTCCTTTCCTTATATCAATTTCTGTTCCCATATAATTACATCATTATAGTAATTACAGGTTGTAGTCAAACACACTTAAAGAGACAAACCAACATATGAAGGATTAATACACCAACAATATGTATAATTATGATGGTAAGTAATCCCTTTAGAAATGTTTTCACCTCTTAATTGGGAATACATTGTTGTGCAAAAGGTTTAGCTAATAAACCATGCAGTTGTAGAAAACCTATCAAGCAATACACACCTACAGAGAATCCTAGAGAAAGCTGCATACTTTTCCGGATTGAAGTCTTTAGTTGTCAGAACAATGGAAAAGTGGGTCACCTATGCAACATACAAACAAAAAGAACATCCAAATACTTTATTGTAAAATAATAATACAAGCAAATGGAAAGGAGAGACAATTTGGCAGATAAAGTTGCTTAGATCTACTTAAGAGCAGAACTTCAACAGGGAAGGTCCAATCGTGGTGTCTGGGCAGTGACTTGTGGGGAAGATTGTTGAGAGTAGTTAATCTAAATCTTGAAGGAAGTAAATTATCAGAACCTGTTTCAATCAGAGTTCAGGCCCTTTCACGGGTCCATTGAGTGCATTGTTTTTGCCCATCCCTAGAATGGAAGGCCCTTCAAGAAGTCACTCATGCCCTAGTCCCCCTCATGAATGAAGACCAGTAACATGGTGTTTATGAGGCTGCCTTTGATGGTCACAAGGAAACCATAGCTGGTCCAGAATGCTACAGTGCAGGCAGGGATGAGCGACAGTACCAGGATATGAGCTGCACAGGTTGCCAACTGTTTGTCATCTGTAAAACTTTGTGTCTCACAAGACCTGCTTAACTGAAGAACTGCTTATGTTTAATAGTTCTGCCTGCCTAATAAGATCAGGCAGCTTGTTTAATTGAAGGGCTCTGGAGCATGAAGCAATGTCATCTATTGGGATCTAGGATTTGTGCCTTCTCAGTTGTTACACCTGCCGTCTGGAGTAGCATTCCCCTCAGGATATGCATAGCTCCCAACCTGATGGAGTTCCAGAGGTCACCAAAAACATGGATTTGCGCCAAGGGGTAGGATGGCTGCTGAGTGCATCAGTTTTGCTTTGGGGTATTTGGTGGCATTGTTGTGTTCCTTCTTATGTTCAGAATTATTCGTTTTTGTTTTTGAATCACTGAGCCTCATCAGAAGCTAGGTAGCCTCCATGTTTAAATCAATCAATAAAGTAAGCCTCCTACTTCACTGAAAATCTATGGATACACACTATAGATGAATACATCTTAAAAATAATGCAGACATCCAGTTTAACTTCAGTTGATGCAATATGTATAGATATAACATACTGATAGGGCCGTGATGGCGAACCTATGGCACGCGTGCCAGAGGTGGCATGCAGCCCCCTCTCTGTGGGCATGTGAGACATCCCCCCAATTTAGCTCTGCTGCACATGTGTTTGTGCCTCCTTCCTGTCAGCTGGTCTTTGGGTCTCTGACATGCATGCAGGAGGCACATGTGTGTGTGCACATGCATGGAGGTCCTGTGGCATGCAGGAAGGCTGTGCATGCACAGGGGCAGGCACATGTGGGGGCAGGCACATGCATGGGAAGTGGCATGCAGGAGGCACACGCACATTACATTTTGGGGGTTCAAGCACACATGCACATATTCACATGTGTCTGTGCGCACACTTTGGGCACCTGGTCCGGAAAAGGTTAGCCCTCACTGTGATAGGGTATCTTATGAAATCAGCAGACGTAAAAATCCAATTAATCATAGAATAATGAATGATGAATGTACAAATAAGATCTTTCTGTCAAGTCCCCTTTCTCCAAATTTCAATCTTACCCTTTTCAAGGCTGAAGCCTCTGGGATTTCCATGGTTGTAATGTAAAACCATGTTAACTTGTACTGACCAAATAGGAAAGTGTGAAGCTGTTTATTCTCATCTGTAAGGCAGCATTTTCTCAATAAGAGGTCTCTGAATGCAGTCGTTGTAGAAGGGTAACACCAAACCCAGAGAGCATCTCCATTGGTATCTTTTTCTATGGTGGAAAGATGTTCACTGTGAGAATGCCAACAGCAGCAAGGGAGTAAATTGATCAGTTAATCAGATCCAATTGTACATTCAACTTAATGCCCACTTTTACACATTTTAAAATTATCCATTAATTATGTAAGTTATTTCAGGATATTAACTCAGATTTATGGTAGCATATATACATGTATTTTAATCTGAAATGTGATATTAATCTGGAACAATTTTATTAAAAATATGAATCATCTCTCTGGCCTATAGCTAGAGCAGCAAATTCTATATTTTAGCTAAAAGCACATTTAATTTAAAATGATCACAAGCTGTATTTCCTTATCTAGACTTCCTCTTTCCTTTGTCATTTCCCTTGTATTAAACTTTACACCGTACTCTTCTTGTAGCAAGAATCTCCTCTACTAGGATTTGTAAAAAAGCCACATGCATCGAGTGTGCCAAATAACAATAATTTATTTGTTAAGTTTTCCCATTATGATTTCCCTGCTAAGTGAAGACAAATGATAGCAAAAAAAGTCTTGATTCAAGAATGATTTCACATCAAGGGAGATCTAGTAATTGGTGACAAAGTAGGACATTTATCCTGAACATTTTTATAGCTTACCTACAACCAGCATTATATGGGGAAAGCAACATTTATTTAAAACGTTCATGTGCTACATGAATAGAACTACATTCTATTACTTTTCCACTCTCCATTCAGAAAAGAAAAAGGGTCTTCTGCAAATTAGAGGCTATAAGGCCTTTTTGTAAATTGTCAGGAGATGGCGCGCAGGTGACTACATCCACTCAACATTCAGAGCAACTATTACTTTAAGCACACCTTAATTAACTGCAACATCTAAAGCACCCTAAATTATAAAGTGGCTGGATTTACTCTTAACTTTGTCCATTGTGCTAATAGTGCTGCCTGTAAAGTCTCCTTTAAATCAAGTTCAAATTCTGAGGGCTACATTGGGCAATAATACAGAAGTAAGTTTTGTCACTGCCTTCTTCCAGAGCGTTTCCTTTTTCAATTCACCCCCCTGAGGTTTGCTTTGATCTAGGTCAGGGTTCTCTAACCTTGGCAACTTTAAGACTTGTGGACTTCAACTCCCACAATTCCTCAGCCAGCATAGCCGGCTGACGAATTCTGGGAGTTGAAATCCACAAGTCTTAAAGTTGCCAAGGTTGGAGAACCCTGTTCTAGGTCAGTATTAAACAAGATTGAACCTTGAACCTGTTTTGTTTTTTAATTTCCCCACGATTGGCCTAGCCCGCTGTGCTCTAGCAGTACTTATTAAAAGATAACGGGGTGGATAGTCAGAAGAACCACCATAGAAGAATGAATACATAGAAGAATGAATGCAAAAAATATGACTTCAGCAAGAATGCCTGGAATACACTACCTGACTCTGCGTTTTCTTCCCCAAACCTTTAACCAAAGACTGTCTACTGTTGACCTCACCCCATTCCTAAGAGGTCTATAAGGGGCGTGCATAAGAACACCAGCGTGCCTAACGCCCCTGTCCTA
>JANHFP010004246.1:21176-32401 GCA_032468135.1 Calamaria suluensis | reverse complement strand
CCCCCCCCCAAAAAAAAGCTTCTGCCCTCACCAGCTCATCATTGGGATGAGGATGCCAGTTTGTCCCAAGTAGAGTTCTGGGGTCTTCTTTGGTTATGTCTGGAACAAAATATCTTGCCGGTTTGAGAAAGCAGGAAAGAAAGAGGCAAAGCATCCAAGATTTCTCCTTTCTGAGAGAAAGCATTGTCCATGTGTGTGTGTGTGTGTGTGTGTGTTTGTGTGTGTGTGTGTGAATTCATGACTGTTTCCTGCTCCTTAAACTCCCCCTCCCAAACTATAGTTTGGATTACTTTAGGGCAGAGGTCTTCCAACTTGGCAGCTTTAAGACTTGTGGACTTCAATTTCCTATGCTGGCTGGAGAATTATGGGAGTTGAAGTCCACAAGTCTTAAAGCTGCCAAGTCTGGGGACCCCTGCTTTAGGGCTTCTTCCCAGCACATTGCTCCTTGTTCTTGTCTTGTTTCTGATACTTCAGTGATTGTTGGAGACTGGTTTTGGAGCTACCCGTGTGGGTATCCTGAGCTGCTGTTGCAGCTTTGCGGTCATGACACACTGCCTGAGAGAGTAAGATGGAACTGTTTGTCAGAGGCCTTTAAGATTCCTAACTCTGGCCTCTCTATTTGCTTCCTAGCCTGTATCATTCGCCGTGTCTTTCCTAAGGGAAATGTAGACCTGGTTTGACTGATGCCTAACTAACTAATCATTTCTGGTTAAGCTTTTTGCTAAAGGAGATGATGGAAATCTGGATTGTTTTGAATTAAGTCTGACGAAGCCTTACAGAATTTGCAAGGCAACATGATGGAGGATGGATATTTTACAGGCTTTCCAAAAGTTGTTGAGTTTCTCTCCTTTTCTCTCCTACAAAAAACTTTTGTACCCCCTCCCATGTCCACCTGTCCAGCTCTCACTTTTGATAGTGTGTTTTATTTCTGACTCCCGTGTTCTGTCTTAATAACAACTGTTCAGGTATAGTGCAATTAATCTCTACTTCTGAGGGATATGGATGAAATAGATAGCTAAGCCGACCTAAAATACAAATGAGATTTAAGGTGTAGTTTGCGTGTGAACTATCATATTTGGCTGACTATGTTTCCGATGGGTCTACATAGGTTATAATTTTAAGGTAGAAAGAATTGGCATTATTGCATATGGAATGGCTACAGGGATGGGCACTTTGATACTTTTAGTTTTGTAGCACACAAAAGGACTTCTCATGTTGTAAAGTTTTGAGATGCTACGACTCCTGAGAAAAAGCAAACCATACAGGACAAATGCCATCTTTAGGAACCAACTGGAATGTTTTTCCCAGAATCAGAATGCAGTCAATGTTAATGATGACTAACATGAGTTTTAAAAGCAACATTTTCTTTTTGCTCAGTTATCTTTTGCTGTGCTGTGCTGTGATTGGCTATAAAACTGAGGACTGAAGCAGTTTCTTGCTTTTTGCAAAAAGAATTTTGGGTAAATGCCAAGGAGTTCTATGAAGCATTAACAGCCACAGGAATTCAGTGGGTTTATTGAACTTGAAGTTTACAATGGACCGATCATCACTTCTTTTTCAGAGGAGTACATATTATTGCATGTACTGTAGCTGTGAGATTCAGAAAATGATTTATTTAGCTGTACTTTGCATGCTTATCTTGTATTCAACTTAATTCACTTGTACCACAAGCAGAGTTTTTTTGTTACAAAAAGCCCTTATTTTATGAAGGCAAAACAATTTTATAGTTTTTTTGGTCCGTTGTGCAAAATAAATATTCTTGTCTATCTAGAAAAATGAACCTATGCTAATATGTGGAATGATTGTCAAATTTTAAATATGAATGAAAATGTATCATAAAGGAATACTGAACGATTTGTGCTTGGACTTGTTCTAATGCTGATATATGGCATGTGATTTATATGTAGATTTTTGCCCAACTTTTCTCTTTTATATTTGCTTCCTTCCCCTTACTTTATGAGTTTCCTTTAATTTTTTATTTAGCCCTCTTTGTAATGCCTCAAATAGTTGACACGAGACACTGATTTAATTTTAGAAGAGGAGATAATAACTAATGGCACACTTTGCACCAAAATAATAATAGAAATGTTCAGCTTGTCTCTTTCTAATTTTGACTGTCAAATGTGAGTCTTGAGAAAAAGGTATAGATACTTAGCATTTTGTTATTGTATATTTAAGGGAAAACTTTTGGAATTTGTCCTTTAGTACTTTTAACAGGGGAAAAAAAGAATATCATGTTTGTATGTCATTATTCTATGTCATTGTTAAAGCTGTTTGCCTCAGTACTTTAATTTCTGCTATCATATTATGCTTTGTTGTTCTGCATTTTGTCCTGAAGCATTTTCAGAGGAAATGGAAAACTAATTTGATATTTAGTCAGGCCAATCCTAGGTTTTCTAACTTATTAAGGTACTTATTTCTGCATGATGATCTTGAATGTCTTGAAATGCTGTTGGGATCTACAGTAACTCACAGCCAACATGTATTTGTGCATAATCCTAATTGTTAAATCTTGGTATCTTCTGGTAAAGCATCAAAGAATATTGACATTTGCCATTGCAAATTTGTTGCCTGATTGCTAATGCATTGTTTCTGCCTTGAATATAGAAATTAACCTGGACTGCAGGGGGTTGGACTGCACACCTTTGGAAAAATGAGTCTTACTTTTCAATTGTTAATAATTCAGAAATGCCTCACTTGCAGGTAGTCTATTGTTGGATTTGGTCCAGAAAGGTACCATTTTTGCCTTCTAAAGCAGGGGTCCCCAACCTGTGCATTCTGGGAGGGGTCCCCTCTCATTCTGGGAGTTGAAATCCGCCAGGCTTAAAGTTGCCCAGGTTGGAGACCCCTGTTCTAAAGCATGTAAACAAACGGAGACAGAAATGTAACTTGAAGTGGAAACAGGAAAGAGGACTAACTTCTAACAGATTTAGTGATTGTGGAGGTCCTTCATCACTGCATTTCCTTTCACTGTATTTAAGGATGGTACTGGTAGGGCAGTTGTCTTCCACGTTTACTACAAAAGAAAAGGCAGATATGGACTACTGAATTTGTAATGGACGATGTCAGGATGAGACGAGGCAATGTTATGTTTACCAGCTAGCTAACGTACAAAGAGGAAAGATTCTGTTGGAAGGCTTTTGAACTCCAACTGTCTAAGGAAGTAAACTTACTGTATCTTGTTTTGGCTTGGTGTGCATTCTTGGTTTGTCTCCCCATATTAGAAGTCAGTTCTATTCTATCATACGAACAGGCCTCATAAATTAGATTTTGTGAACTTGTTTCACCCAAATGGGAAAATAAAATTTAAAGTGTGAATGAATGGTATGTATTATGTGGGTGAGGGAACAGAAGTTAGGAATGGTAAGTACATTTCTAGTTTATAGTGGACATCTTGATGGAAAAAGTGTTTACGCATAGTACTGTGTAAATTTGCTGAAGCTATGTTCTCTCCCATCCCTTTGCATTTATTCAGATACAAAAAAAAATGACTTGACAAAGGCCACAAAGGTTCTGTGTCCAAATCCAACACCCTGAGTCCTAACCAACTTTTATGCATGCTCTTCCTTAAAGTGTGGATGACAAAATATATCCATGATCTACCAGTATATTAAAGGACCCAAATGTACTTTTGAATCTCTGTGTTAGGATTTGTACAGCCCCTGACTTTAAACTCCTTTGTAGGACTGTGGTACACATACAGAAAAAAAAGCACATAATGCCAGAGTCCCTAAAGAAATTACTTTTCAAAAGCTGCTATTTTCCCCAAGTGTGAAACAGCAATGGGTTTGCAGTTTGTTATCTGGGGCAAATACTTGATTTAGATGGGGGATGAGAGACTTGGCAAAGGTATATAGCCTTTCATCCTTGAGTCATAGCAGAGGCTGGAAGTCAATTAACTATAATTTAAAATGCAAATGTTGAAGTTCCCCATAATGTATAGTGTAGTTTGAATAAACATACATACCTTCTGCAAGCCATTTTCAGTTCCAGCCAGCCAACTGGGAGGTGGTGGTTTTTTTTTTTAGCATTTCTTGCTAATTAATGGAGCAATAGGCAATTAATGAAATAGTAATAAATAGCTGAACACTGGACACCAGACACTGATGAAACCTGGGTTTTTTTTTTCATCCCCAATGTGATTTATTTCTGTCTTGCCTTTCCCCAGCTTTGTTCCTATCGTTGCAAATTGTAAATGTCTGAAGGGCTTCTCTTTGGACTGTGGTATAAAATGAAAGCTGGAGGCAAGCACTGTCTTGATTTTTAAAAAAATGGCCACATGGAATTCTAAGGAGAGAAAGTTTTCTGATGCTCAAAATTAGCAGAATAATTCATGTAGTAATCTCACATTTGGGTTTAAAAAAAGAGCACTTAACATCTCCTGTAATTGGGATTTTTTGACATTTCATACGATTCTGAGCAGCAGTTCAGGAATCTTTGATGACAGAAAGATACATTTGGTGGACATATTGCTGTGCTAGCAATCAGCAGTTTTATTAAATATGGCATAGTGCCCAAACTATTTTTAAATGTTTAATACAGGGAAGATGAAACTAATAGAAACAACAAAAACAACAAGAAGTTCTGGGCTCTTTGTCTTCTGACATCCTACTGGGAATAAAGACTAGCCTTACCGATACAACATTTTCTGTCAGTGATGCTGCATTTTAGAATAAGATTAAAACAGACAGGAGTTGTGGTGGGATATATGACTTCATCCTCTCCCTCCTGCAGACAGGCTACTGCTGGGATTCCAAATGGCATTAAAACAATTCATATGTGGGATGTATAAGTCTTTGTAAGGGCTTTTTAAAATTTATTTTGCGGATGTGTGTTTCCTTTCCCTTGCAGTGGCCTCACAAAACACGAAAGGGATTGAATATAGCAATCATGATAAAAGAATGGGAAAAATAATGAAATGCTTCCATGAAAATAAATGCGGAGGAGAATAATACCAACTCACTTCAAAAATGTCAACTATTATAAGCTGCTGTTGGAAAACAGGGCAGTTTATGGGCTTTCCCTCGTGCCAAGTCTTAAGCTGATTGACTATCATGTGGAAACTAGCTACAAATGAATAAATCTTAACAAATCTCTTTCAACCCTCCCTCTTTTTCTGCCATAATGATGACACAGTACTCCAATACTCTGTCTACTTTGCATTTACCATTTCCCCTGATTGATGGATTCCTTTGCTTTATTTACTCTTCTCATATAGTACAAATCACTTTCATTTCATGGATGGGAACTTTGAGAGTATGCGATTCCTTTTTCTGTCAGTTGCTCCCTGGTTGTCAGTTTTGGAAGCCATCTTAGGCCGTAAGCTTACAAACTGCCATCTTCTCCTGTGTGGGAAAGTAAGAGTGGGGGATTGAGTACAGAAGTTGATATTAGAGACAACAGAAATTCTTTCCATCGGTCAAAGACAAGAAGCATCTGGAGAAGGAGTGGTTGGAGAACTGTCTCGAGATGGGATGGATGGCGATTGAAGCATGTGATCGACCGATGGATGAGGGGATGGTTTTGGTTGGTTTGATTTACTGAGAGAAAACTGAAACTATCAGATTTGGGTTTTTCCAAGTTGTACCGGTATACCTCCTCTAATAAATAGAACTTTGAGATAATGTTTGCCTCAGAGTGTTTAACTGGAGGAAGAGGTTCTCTGGAACACTGACACTTGTACCCTCTGGTGTGAGTACAGGGCCTGGAAAATAACCTTGGAAGAGATATACAGAAGCTGTTGCCTAGGCAAAAGATGCTGAAACTTTTTTTTTTTAATATATTCAAAATGTCACCTTCTGGTAGTGGCTCAAACAGACACTCAGTAATTCACTTAACTACAAGAAGAAGGAAGAGGCCAAACGCAATCAGATTTGCAAAATCCTGTTCTCTCAATAAAAAAAATGGCTTTAATTTCCTGGGGAATTAATTTTCCTGGTGTGGCAATGGGTCTGACACAGAGAAACCAAGTAAAAGAAAACACGGGGTTGTACCATTCTCCCTGTCATTTGAACTACTAGAAGGAAGAGTTAGAATGCTTGTCAATTTCACTTTTTATGGGGGAAAAAAGGCCAGCTCACTGAATTTGTTTTTTTTTTAAGTGCCTTTGCCATTTCACTAGTGGAGTGAAGGAATGTGTCTACAGTGAAATGAAGCACACAGGGGTGGGTTCCACTTATCTTTACTACTGGTTCTCTTCTTGTGGTAGTGAAGCGTGCTTGCACTCATGACCAGTATGTTTCATGTGCTCTGCATATGCTCAGTAGAGTGGAGACCAGCATGCTTTGCACATGCGCACACCAAACATGCACTTTGAGCATGCTCACAACTATTTAGGAGAGGCGAGGAATGGCAATCAGCTCTGCCATGAAAAAAAGGTAAAAAAATCATGCCAGAGTGGGCAGAAGGTCCCAGCTCACGGACAGTGAGAACCAGTTCGCTGACATCATCCGGTCATCGCTACCGGATCATGCAAACCGGTCCAAAACGGGAGCAACCCATCACTGGAAGCACCTCAGACGAACTGGACAGGATCACTCTCACAAGTCAGAAAATAATATTTAGGGGAGAAAAAAAACAACACAGAGAGGACATGCATTTTCATGCATACCAGCTTTTAAAAGTAGTCAGTGGCCCATACCATGCTGGGTCAGGTTTGGTGGTCCCAGATCAGCCCTTTGCCTCTCATCTAAGCGTATAGTTAAGTAAGTCAAGTTTTCCAGGAAGGATTTTGTAAATGGGTTATCTTTGCAGAAAAGTCCCTCCAAGCTTACTTCCAAACAGAAACATTTCTGAAAAATAATAATTGCTTACCGATTTTATGCCAGAGAATAGTCTTTCATACTTTTAAAAGCAGATTAACTTAAAATATTTCATATCTTATTAAGTCTGCTTTAAGAAAGTCAGAAGAGAAAGAATTTTGCCGAACAGTATAGTATCAAAGAAAAGGACGTGGTGGCTCAGCGGGTAAGACAGCTGAGCTTGAGTCCCTGGTGCCATGTAATGGGGTGAGTTCCCATTACTTGTCCCAGCTTCTGCCAACCTAGCAATTCGAAAGCACATAAAAATGCAAGTAGCAAAAATAGGGACCACCTTTGGTGGGAAGATAACAGCATTCCGTGCGCCTTTGGTGTTTAGTCATGCCGGCCACATGACCATGGAGACGTCTTCGGACAGCGCTGGCTCTTCGGCTTTGAAACGGAGATGAGCACCATCCCCCCCTAGAGTTGGAAACGACTAGCACATATGTGTGAGGGAAACCTTTACTTTTACCTTCTATAGGCAAACATATTTTTTGTGTATGTCTAGTTTAATGAAAAGAAGGACTAGGGATGATATGATAGCAGTTCGAGTGAACCAGTAGTGGTGGAATCTGGTTCAGACGAACTGGTAGTGGTGGCAGTGGGAGGCTCCGCCCAACTGCCCAGATGTTATTGCAGACAGTAACCAAATCAGTAGTGAAGGTAAGTGGAACCCACTACTGGGGTTAACCTATTCTCCAGAGCACCTGAAGGCAGGACAAGAAGCTAGGGATGGAAGCAAATCAAGGAAAGAACCAACCTCGAACTAAGGAAAATTGTCCTGACAGTTAAAACAATTAATCAATGGAAAGACTTGCCTCCAGAAGTTGTGGGTGCTCCAGCACTGGAGGTTTTAAAAGAAGATATTGGAAAACCATTTGTTTCCTTCCTTGGCAGGGATTTTGACTAGAAGACCTCCAAGTTCCCGTCCAACTCTGTTATTCTGTAGTGGTTTCTAAAACATCATCTCTTGGGAATCTACCCATTTATAGTTTATACAACACAACATGATTGAACAAACTGCTTTAGCATGAGGTATAGATTAACTTAGACTAAAGGATACAATAATGTACAGTAACAAGGCCAATCGTCCAATAAGTAATGATCCCTGGTAGAGGTCCAAAGATTTTTTATTTGCTTTCTTGCTTGATCCAAATCTAAATTTGTATATGCAAGTTAGGGCTTGCAGTAACAACTTCTTTACTCTAAAAAATTATCTTGGAATACTGAGCAATATACTGCCAGATCCAGACATTGACACCAAGTTCAGGTGGAGGGTTATTGTCAGTATTGTAAAGTTAGGGCAAACTGGTTAAATGTTATTGCTAAAAATGAATTACATAAACCCTCCTCAGTCTGCAGATTAACTTTTTATTTACTTCTTCACCTTGTCTGTATAAGTTCTTTATTTTTCAAGACATTAAGCAAAAAAGAAGATTTTGAAAAACCTACAGTCTTTGAAGACTGAATATCATGATTAAATCAAATTAAAACTAAAGCCCTATGTAAAAACTATTTTTTGGAAATTATCAGTCTAATCTGTTAGAAGATTTCCTGCTTTTATGTCTTCACCTCCTTTTCAACTATTTCAAAAGTGGAAAACCACTGCTTGCATCACCTCTGCAACCATTAATTGCCGAAAATTCAGGGCTCATTCTGAATTAGGAAAAAGGGGAAACTTCAGTATAAATCCCAAAATACACATAAAACTATTTTTTAAAAAAAAATAAAATCCGATCTTCTGACATGTATGATGAATCATCATTCATTTTACATCCCTCAACCCCTAAAATTTTAAGGGTGTTCCTTGCTCACTCAATGTTTACCAATCTCATAATCCTATGTGACTATTAATGTGAATATAAAATGAATGGAACTGAATATAAAATATTCCTTTTTGAAAATTCCTTCCAACACAGGGAAATGGATCATTAGAATCAAAGTAATCATTTTAGCAATCAGATATAATTCTTTATTGAATCTACTTCTAATCTGATAAATATGTACCAGGGCAAATTAGACAATTAAAGACAGATAAAGAAACATCCATTATACAACTGAAAAATATCTGAAAAACTGAATGAGATTTTTAAAAAGGAAAGAAAAACACCAAAGTAGATAAACTGCAAATCCATAGATTCAGACATTTCCACTTACTACATCACTTATGTCTTAGGTAATAGAAGTATACTTAATAATGGATTATCTTGCAAATTGTGTCAGAGAAATAGGTCCTTTATTCACCTTTGATATTTAAAATGTCAAACTCTTTTTAGAACCACATTGTGGAAAAAACATTTAACATTTTAGATAGGGCTGTACAGTTAATGCTTATTAAACCTGTGACCTATAGTATATTTATAGCTTTCTTCCTGATGTATCTTTTTATATATGTGGAAAATACATACATATGTATTTATGTGCATGTATTTGTGTGTATACAGTAACAGAATAGAGGGGCTACCAGACCTAATTTCCAGCTCTTCAAGAATATCGAAACTGTTATAGGTTGACTATTCTCAGATGTCCTTTTACTTAGACCCACACTTCATAATAGTGAAAATATCCTACATGCCTATTATATCATGACTTAATTGATAGAACTGTTGATGCATTAGTTAATAAATACTGAGTTTAGCTAAAAAGAGAGAGATTTAAGTGACTTATGTAAAACAGAGAACACAGAATTTTGATAATGTAGCTTTCCTTACCATTGCTCTAAAAACAAAAACAATCTTAAAAATGGCATAAAAGGATATACAGCAAGTCACTGGATTACGAATACCCCAGTTTAAGGATGAGCCATAATTAAGAATGGAGTTTATTGTAACAAAATTCAAGTTAAATATACAATGATTCAAATTAAGTACACAATGGTTCAAGTTCATTATATAATACTGCATCTACAGTAGTATTCAATACAATTATTCTACTCTGGTTTACATACAGATTTGACTCAAGAACAGACCTTGGGAATTTGTTCCTAATCTAGGAACTACCTTACTATTTCTGCCATTTGACTTTGACAAGTTGTTAAGACAACTATATCTGAATATCCTTTCAGACAAACTGATATCTTTGTTGTAAGTCAATTCATTTCTATTATATTTTCTTATGTTTGTACTACAAGGAATACAAAAACTATAAAGAGTTTAGATTACAGAAAGTTAATAACTGCAGCAAGACTTTTAGTGGCACAATACTGGAAGAAGGAAGATATACCGACTATTCAGGAATGTACATTGAAAGTAATGAACTTGGCAGAGATAGCAAAAATTTCAGCTTATTTGAAGGACTATTCAAATGAAAAATATAGACTGGAATGGCAAAGATGGATTGTTTATATTCAAAACAAATATCAGTCTAAAAAGTTGCAAATAGTATATGAATGAAAAAAGGAATAGTTATAGTAAAGTGTGTTGAGATGGTAATGAATTTACAAAAGAAGATGGGATATAGAGTATATTTTAAACTATGAGATTATGTGTGATTTTTTGTATGTATGTACTCCAGGAAGTCGGGGGGGGGGAGGTGGGGTAAGGGGTGGAGAAAATGTTGTAAACTATTAAAACTTTTTAATAAAACAAAAAACAAAAAGTAGTTAAAACGTGGCTGAAGCTGGTGAGTTGTTTGAAAGCCCTAACTTCGCCTTTTAATTAAATTTAATAGTGTTCACTCACTCTTGCCTCCTTTTAATGTTTAACTTTTAAATATTCAGTAGTGGCCAAAATTGTGGAAACCTTTTGGGAAAAGTGTATTTTCCAAAACTAGCTAATAACACTACTTTTTTTAGTAATTACATAAAATTATGTATTAATGGAAAGATAATTTAATCAAGAATTCAATGCAATAACTTTTATGAAGGATTTGCTATTAGAATAATAGTTACAGTATAAAGAAGAAAACTGAAAATGCAGAAAAAATGCAGAGTAAAATGCAGAGTAAAACCGCACGAAGGAATAAAGAAATTGCAGCCATAAATGTTTGCTGGTCTGATTTCTCTGCAGTGACCCAGAAGAGTCAACAGATGCTCCGACTAAGAAACCTGAAGCAATGAAACATGATTTTGATCCAAAGAAAAAAGGTTTCTGTATCTGAACTAATGAGGAACAATTTGAGAAGGACAGGCCCACTTTATTTTACTTTTATTTTTATTTTTTATTTTATTTATTTGTCGATTACATATTATGTAATATATATAAGTATAAGTATAAATTGGATATAGAATTGAATACAAATAAAGAAAAACATATTAGGAGTTGGCTCCTGTACAAAAGAAGATACTCTTCAAACAAAGAGATACAAAGAAAAATAAAATGCTTTATCACTTATAGCTTTAGAATAGAATAGAATAAGAGTTGGAAGGGACCTTGGAGGTCATCTAGTCCATCCCCCTGCCCAGGCAGGAAAACCTACACCTCTTTA
>JANHFP010004244.1:41830-52378 GCA_032468135.1 Calamaria suluensis | reverse complement strand
ACTCCCAGAATCCTCCAGCCAGCAGAACATTCTGGGAGTTGAAGTCCACAAGTCTTTAAGCTGCCAGGTTTGGGAACCTCTGATTTATGTGTTACTCATCAAATTGAGGTAGAGTCCATCTCCCTTTCCTTGACCTGGGGCTCCCCCTGAATTTGAGGAAAGCCCCCTCGAAAATGTCGGGGCGTGTTTTGCAGGTCTGGCAAAGGGTGCAGGCCAAAGGGGGCTCCGCTGCTAGTTTTCATAGCTCCGCTTGGCGGCTGTGCCAGGAGTGCAAGAGAGCCGGCAGCCCTCAAGAGCTGCTCCTTCGGCCATATAAGCCGCCACTTGAGGAAGCCCTGTGGGGGTTCGCCCAGCCCACTGGATTGTGTGAATGGGAACAGGGTATACGGGAACAGGGTAAAAAAATGAGCCGAAACCAAGCAAGCCGTATTTAGGACTATGAGGGAGAGTTTCCTGTGGGGAAGATCTATCAGCCACGGACGGAACAAATAGGCTGCCACACAAAGTGATCTTGGGGTGTCTTAAATAGAGGCCGGGTAGCTATCAGCAGGCATCTGAAATGCTGCAGCAAATCCTGCCCGAAGGAGGAGATTGGGCTAGAATTTAGAAATGACTTTCCACCTCTGCTCTTTTTGTGCTCAGAGTGGCTTGCTTTCAGATAAACACATACAGACTTTCACACGTTTTGGTTTTAATGCAAGAATTGCATTGGCATGATGAAGGGAGTATTGGGCTCGAAAATTTGATAGCAAATCTGCCAATATTTCAAATTTATCTTCTCCCATAATTTGTTTATAACTTTTTAAAGTAAAATCTTGCTTATTTTTTTGCCCGTCTATTCACTGGTCCCTTGTTCTTAGTCACAATGTGTTTGTGTGGAGATGAGTTAGCTTGCTGTACATTTTAAAAAACTTGAAAATCACTATTATGGTACGTTCTAAGTAGAATATAAAATCATAAAAAACTAGTCAGCACAGTATAAAATTTATCTGTAACTAATAAATTATGTCCACACTACAATTCTAAGTAAAATTGAAATATAAAGACTTTATGTCACAAGAAATGTAAACTTTGGATGTATCTGTCCACAGAGTTGAAGTGTGTGGTGAAGGCTACCACTTCCTGTGTTTTAATCTTGACCCGAGTATTGTCCAGATATCTACATCAGTGAGAGGGTGGAATAGGAGTTTAGGCCTTTGGTTTCTATCTCTTTCATGTAGAGATTGGCCACAATGGGGAAAACAGGTGAACCCATGGTGCAGCCGTGTTTTTGTCTGTTGAAACCATTGCATCCAGGCAGAGGTCCAGCGTGGCACATAGGTAGTTTGGGCTGAGTGTAGTTTCATCCCCTAATGTGCTGATTTGTAGCAGTTGTTTCTTCATTACCATGATGGCTTCAGTTGGAATGCAGGTGAAGAGTGAAATCATATCATAAGAAATTGTCTCATCCAGATCAAGTTTTAGTTCCCAAAAGTTGCTGACAAAGTTTTGTGAATTGTTGATGTGATGGGTGTTGTTGTTGGCCTGAGCTGATAAGATGGAGGAGGAGCTAATAAGAGGGTTAGATGTTTCACAGCATGGTAGATAATGGAGTTGATGCTGCTGACAAATGGGTGGAGTTCCCTCTTCATGGATTTTGGGAAGACCATATATGGATGGAGTGGCTTCCCCATGGTAAAGATGATAGTATTATGGCACTGTTCTTTGGTAGTTGCAGGAAATCAATGGCCTTTTTCTTATAACTTCTGGTAGGATCTTTCCTCATAGTCTCATATGTAGCAGTGGACTTCAGGAAACTGTTCACTTTGGCATTATAGTTATCAGTGTTCAGGATAACTGTGCAGCTTTCTTTATCAGCTGGTAAGATGGTGAAACTCCACATTCTGGACAGAGAGGACCACTGGTTTGAAAGGGGTCAAAGAAGTCATATATGTTAAAATTGAATATCCTTCTCTCAATAGAGGAGGAGGGATAAGGCATCATCTATATCCTTTTAACAACAAAATCCTTTCAGCAGTTCTAAGAAGGTTCTAGTAAGGTGCTAAGAAGGACCTTACTACCCATTTGCACTCTGATTCAGGTGATTCTGAGGGCACAAATAAACCCCAAGTGGCCTCAACAACTTTTTGAGACAAGAAGTCTTATTCATAAAACTTTGGATTTGTGCTTTGCTGCTACTACTTCTCTACTGAGTCAAGGAATATGTGCAGAATGTCTTCCCATTTCTATTGGAAAATCTTAAGTGATCTCCAAAATCTTCCTGGAGAGCCAGTAAAACCTCTGGGTTAGAGGACACTACAATCCTTTAAGGGTGTTCATCGTATTTGTCAAACATCTGTGAAATAAAGGGTAACAGTTACAGAAGCTCTGAACTACTTTCTTTTTCTCCAAAGGGTTTGCCACAATGGAGCCTGTAAGCATTGACAACCTGTCAATTTTGTATCAAAGTGAGGATTTCATTGTGGTCAACAAGCACTGGGATGTCCGCATTGACAGCAAGATGTGGTATGAAAAGCTGACTTTGCAGAGTCAGCTGAAATACCGATTTCCAGAACTTGCTGATCCAGGCACTTACTATGGCTTCAGGTAAGTGAGGAGGTTTCTATGAGGGGCAGGGTGGTGGGTGGATGATGGAGACCTCGACCCCCTTCCTTTAAGAGAGGGCAACTAGAATGCTTGTTTCAAATGCTATTCCACCCGGAAATGCTGCATTTACTTCCTTGCCCATTGAAGCTTTTCCTGTATGGAACGTTCCTTGGAGTTCAACACAAGCAGGACCTTCTCTTTATCTACTAGATTTCCCTGCTGAGAGTTGGACTGCTGGATTTTCAAATCATGTAGAATTTCTTTTAGAGCAATGCTTCTATTCTTGCTATGTTGCCCCTTTATATTTTTCTGATGTTACTAATTTGACCTTCTCCTGATTGGTTTTGATCATGTTTTAATTTTTATCATACCTTCATAAGTTGCTATTTGCTTCTGAAGGGGAGTGGGCAGCAACAGGGTGCCACTACCAAAAAGTAAAGCTGTGATCCCACTAAGAGGTGTAATCCTTCAAATGCTCTAAAACAGAAATTGGCCATCTTTTAGGCCTCAGCATAAGAGTAAAGGTCTACAAATATTTTAATTGGTTTACATATTAACATATCTTGGGTATTGTTTTCCTAGGTTTTGCCACCAGCTGGATTTCTCCACCAGTGGGGCACTTTGTGTGGCACTGAACAGAGAGGCGGCTGGCAGTGTATACAAGTGTTTCAAAAACCGGACAGTCACCAAGGCCTACCTCGCATTGGTAAGCCACCCCTGTTCTTTCCACTATGTGACAGCCAGACTGCAGTGGTTTCTAGTCTGTAGAAGTGGAAATGAAAATCTTTCTGAATTTTGAATGAAGAGAATAGACTTTGCTGAGCAGCACTGTGTTTGGGTGATAAAAAAAAAGAATTGTCATATAACAAGCGTGATCCTTATATAAAGGAGGCTGTTCCTTTGTGGCGGAATGGGACAATGGATTGTGGTGGCACCCACTTCACCCCAGACCCTCCATCATAGCCGACCTACCATGTTTCTCGGAAAATCGAGCCTGATTTTGGGGTGGGTGTTAAGGGGAGGGGTCTTCCTCCCCTGAAAATAAACCCTAGTGACAGGGTGAGCGTGGCCAGCACAGGAGGAAGGCCTTCCCCAGTCACCTCAGGGCTTCTCAGCTCCTTAATTGGATCAGCTGAGCCACTCAGGCCGCCATTCAGAGCTGATTTGCGGGTGCCAATTTTGCAGCCAATTGCGGCTCCAAAACAAGCAAAGCGACGCACCCCACACACCTCATACTCTCCTTACCTAATGATGACAGTCATAGCAGGCAATTCCGTCCACAGCAGGTGTGAAGTGCTCCTGGTTTGGACTGGTTCAGCCGATCTGGTAGTGATGGCGGCGGGTGGTTTAGAGAATCAGTAGTAAAAATCCCTGGCCCCGCCCCCTCTGCCTGATCGTCAGAGGCTTTTCCATTTTAAAGGAATGTTTTTCTACCTAGGTATTGGCTGGATTGGGTAGAAAAATATTCCTTTAAAGTGTAAGGAAAAAAGCCTTGCATGAACGTGCAGCTCTACTGCGATTTTCTGAGGTTCTCTTTACATTTTAAAAGCATTTTTTTACTGTCTATTCCCCAGAACTGGTAGTAAAAAGATGCTTTAAAAAGGTTTTAAAAAATGCCCACGTCCACCAAGTCACATGACCTGATCACCACCAAGCTACACCCACAGAACCACTAGCAACAAATTTTACGTTTCACCCCTGGTGCACGGGACGGCTGGCACCTCCAGCAAGCGTGGCCATTTTTGCCGTTGATTGTGGCTACTTCTGCAGCAGGAAACCAAGCGATGTGCCTCATGTGCCTTGTGCTGGCCTTCTGAAGGGTACTGTAGCAATTTTTTTACCCTTATTTTGTCCTGACCACACTGGGCCACGTAGGTTGGGGCAAAATGAGGATTAAGAAATGGTGGCTAGCTGCTGCTACAGTACCATGCGGAAGGCTGGTGCAAGGTGCACGTCCCCTGCTGCAGAAGTGACTGCGCCTGAGCGCAGTGGGCGAACCGAGACCTTTTTTGCATTTAGTGAGTGTGGGATATTCCAGAGCTGCTTTGACTTTACTATAACCAACACCTTTAGTAAAAAGAACCCTTTGCTTTAACCAAATGGAGTCAAGGGTCTTTGTTTCCTGGGGGATTGGATTGGGGCAGGTCTGACAGTGGTTGTTAAGGGAGTCATCATGTGACTGCATGATTTTACAACCTTTTTTGCTGTGGTTATTAAGGGCTTAGTTCATTGATTTAGCTTGTCAGAAGCCAACTGGGAAGCTTGCAAATAGGGATCACATAACCCAGGGACACTGCAACCATTAACCAAGTTGCCAAGTGCCAATATGATCACATGATTACAGAATGCTGCATTTGTCGTAAGTGCATTGGCCAGTTACTATATAAGTTACTAATTTCAGCATCATTGTAACTGAACAGTCACTGAATGTATAGTCATTAATTGAGGACTACCATATCTGTATAAATCAAACTAACGGATGGATGAATAAAATTCAGATTCTCTAGTTCTGTAGATATGTACATGCCCTATTGATTTCTTATTCCTCAGATAGGATGTTTGTATTACCTTGTATTGTTTCTTAATAGCAGCAATGACATTTCATATCACCAGGGTGGGGTAATGATGAAGGTGGAATAGGAGGGAGAGACCAAGATGAGCCACAGTGGCACAGTGGTTAGAGTGCAGGGCTGCAGGCTACCTCTGCTGGCCGCCGACTGCCTGCAATTTGGCATTTCAAACCTCACCAAGCTCAAGGCTGACTCAGCCTCCCATCCTTCCGAGGTGGGTAAAATGAGGACCCAGATTGTTGGGGGCAAGCGGCTGACTCTGTAGACCACTTAGAGAGGGCTGCTATCAATGAATTCTGGGCTACTTCCACCCATCTAGCCCCACCTACAGCACATGGTGGTTGTTGAGGGAAAAAAAATGAGAGACTAATGTATGTTGCCTTGCATTCTTGGAGGAGAAGCAAGGTATACATTTAACAAAACCAACCAACATGATGTTATAAGTCACTGCTCTGAAGTGTCTTCTGTTTGGACAGGTGAGAGGCCACATCCAGGAGGCAAAAAGGACGATATGCTTTGCTATAGGGAAGAATATGACTGAAGGGCTGACTCACATGATGTGCATTGAAGGGACTGATGGTAGGCTACTGTGACTGTGAAGTCCCTTTTCTGCTTTCAAAGACTGGTTTATTGCATGCCAAAGAATCAGGTCCCAGCCAAACAGTTTTGCCTCTGAGATAGATTGTTCTTCTCTTTACTTTTAATTACTTTCACTTGGCCCCTGTGTGCTTCGTTGCTTTGTACCTGCTTTGGCTGCTGAAAGTTCACAGTCCAATCCTGTAGGCCAGAAACCTGAAGACCAGGTGGCCGGTGCACATGAGGGTGCAGGAAACCAGAAGAGCAGCCACCTGGTGCGCTCATGCGTACCGGGCAGCTGCTCGAAGAGAAGGCTCTGCATGCCACTTCTGGCATGTGTGCCACAGGTTCGACATCCCGGCTGTAGGCAGACCTGGAAGAGATACTGTACCCTCTGAAACTCTGAAATACTTCTGCCAGGAAATACAATCTAGTCCAGATGACTTTGTATCTTGATTCACGTGCAGGCAGCTTCCCGCCTTTTAAGCAGTTATCTGCCTTTGTGATTTCTTTCCTTGTACTCCTTTGTGCTTTTATCTGCTTTGTACCTAACTTAAGGGCAGTGTCTGTGCATCAAACACTGGTTTGTGAGCCAGGTTTAAGACAGCTTGGTTTTCAACCAATCCTTTATGATAGTTCGTCTATTCAGATAATGTTTTAAACTTAGTAAAGAAAACAAACATAATTAGCTTTGTCTCCTTATGAGGACTAAATACGACTGCTTTAATTTGTTCGTTGGTTGAATACATAATCGTAGAGAAATGCTCTCCTCCTCTTCCTAGAAGACAGACTTTGTATCAGGCTATGTGCATCATAGAATTCAAGATAATAGTAGTGAAAAGGACTTTGCTGGATTATATGCTGAAATTTTTGAAACTGTTGAACTTTTTAATTAACAAAATGTCTAACTCTTAAAACAGGTTGCAAAAACCCGAAACCTTGTCGGTCAGAACTCGTAGTCCTTGAATATGGGTTGTATAGTGGAGAGCCAGCAACAAAAGTGCTTTTACAGCCTCTCACAGGTACAGAGATCTCTCCCCCAGAATTAGCAGCATAAAATTCCTCTTCTGCCATGCAAAAGAGATGTCACTTTTTACACCCTTCCTTGTTTCTTTAGGGTTCTGTAGGCTTGGTTGGTACATGGAAGAATAATGCTAAAACCATTTATATATTTATATAAGTTATAAATAACTTAAGTTAAGTTACTCATCTCCCTATCCAGAGAATTTTTAGAAAATAATCTTTGAAATTACATGTATCAGGGGTAAAAAAAAAAACTTTTAAATTGAAATGTTAATTGCTCCACATATAATTATTTCAAATGAATAGGTGAAGAATTTATTATCTTACAAATGTTGTTATCTTATGTAATGGACATTTTAGAGTTACTTAAATTTTTGACATTTTGGAAGGTGAGTATTAAGTATGAATGCATTTTTAAAAAGTCCTTCCAGATGTGGTAAAAAGATACAATCCATGAAATAAAACAAGCTCCTTTAGTTGACCTGTGATTAGCTCAGAGACTGCTTATCTTGAATGGTTTTTGCCTGCCCAGTATGTACCAGCAAAGTGGATGTGCTCTAGATCAGAAGTCTCCAACCTTGTCAACTTTAAGACTTGTGGACTTTAAGTCTTTAAGTCCACAAGTCTTAAAGTTGACAAGGTTGGAGATCTGTGCTCTAGATCTCCTCCATTAAACACAGTCATCTTGTGGAACCTAGGAAGCCTGCCATCTCTGTTACAGCCTCCACCCACTGAACTCCCCCCCTCCCTGAGAAGAATGACACCCTTCTTCCTAGGGTTTTGGAAAGTTTTAAAACATGGCTTTGGCCCCAGGCCTGAGCTTGATGCTTGTTGTTTTACTCTTTTGTCGAGTTGTTTATGTTGGATAATTTTAATTATTGGTGTCTGGCTTTATAGTTTTAGAATTTATGTTTTTTTTTCTTGTTTTGTATACTGCCCAGAATCGGGCTGCCAATAAATCCAAATAAATAAATAAAAGTAATAATGGTCCTAATAACATATACATATTAGTCACGCCTCTGTTGGTCAGATAGTAGAATGACAGCATGTACACACTGAATAAGTAAAACTACCTTTATTTGCTAGATTTTTTTGAGGACATTGTAGTATAAAAGTTAGAGGTAGGCCAGTTTTCTAGTCTTGATTGTACAGGCGTATAGTATCTGCACATTCCAGGAGAAAAAAATACAGATTGCAAGTTTTGCCTCAGACTGAGACTTGTGATTTCTTAGCTCAGTGATTTTTGAAAAACTGGTTATAGTTTCACAGAGAAGCTAAAGCTCAGAAGTGGAGTAATGGATTTGTCTGCAGAAGGGGACAAATCCGATCCTTAACATTTCCAAATTGTTCTAGGAAAGATTTCTGCCATACACTCTAGCAAACAGACAAATTGGTGAACTCTAAAAATTTAACATAAGACAGCATTTTGTTTTGCTCTGTGGTCCAGCATCAACTTTGAGTAAAAGAGACCCAAGGCTCCATTCTGTAGCTGGGTAAAGGAAACAAAAGCTGACCCTCTATAGAGGTGGCGCCTTAGCCAAGATGCTCTGTAGAGGGTCGTGGGTACAGCAGCTTGAGACTCCAGAAATTGAGACACCAGGGAACTCCAAATGTTCTTACCCAAGTTCAGTTTTAATGATTCCTTATTAAAAAAAAGTAAATTAAAAAATACCCTCTTCATTATAAAATGGGGAGGGTCTGCATGGGGTCCCAAAGTGTCAAGATGAAAGCTTTGCTTAAGTGATGGTGGCTTCTATAAAATATATTGGATTTTAATGAAACATGCAATATAAATAAAATTAAAGGAAGTGTTTCTGTTGTGTTACTTTTGGGAATGTATTTGTCATATCACCGAACTGCCACATGCTGGGAAAAGGTTGTTTTACCACTCGTGGCTTCTAGTATCATCCAGCCATTGCATCAAAATAACAGTAATGAGTAAATGAAATAAATATATATGATAAGGTGAAGATATGGATAAAAGAAAAGTGAAAGCTGAAAATTAAATATATATGCTTAGAAAGTCTGAGGCAGAGAATGTCTGACGGAACCCCAATGAAATAGCTAAGATTCATGATTTTTTTCTTTATAAAAATTGTATTGATTTATTTTATATTTAACAGTTATTGTAACAAAGAAAACATATAGGTAAAATAACATAAGATAGACTGTACAATGTTTGAATGGACAAATTGTAGATTCCACTACCCCTATCCTTTCTAAATGAAAAACCCAATAAAATGTTTGAAAGTAGAGTATTGGAAACAATCTTGCACAAACAGCCTGAGTTTTCCTGTTTGGAAACTTGTTTTCCTTGTACGTCTTCTTTCTTAGGAAGAACCCATCAGCTCCGGGTCCATTGCAGTGCCATCGGATACCCCGTTGTTGGGGACTTTACCTATAGCTTTAAGAAGGATAGTGCTCCGTATCGGATGATGCTGCATGCATATTATTTGTGCATTCCAACCACCAAGGAGCTTATTGAAGTGAGCGCTCCAGACCCTTTTGTTCCCTCCTTTGACAGCAGTTGGGTCCCTCAGCATCTTATAAACCACTTGGACGAGCTGATCCAGGGATTGAAAGACAAGGGCATCTGGGCAGGGGAGGAAGAAAAGCAGGAAGATCCATCTGCTGTCCCAAGTTGTGAAGTCACACCTGAAACGAAGACTCAAGAGATGGAGGAACAGCAAACCCTCTGCAAGCAGTGGTTGTCTGAATGGGCACCAGAATGAAATGGCTACTCCTTTGTGATTGAAATGGAAGCCATCTCCCTTTATACCCTAGGGCTTGTGAACAGCCTCCATCCCTGGACTAAATAAGGGCACATTTCTGCTTTAGTTGCACATTCCCCCAGGAATGAGGAGCACTGCAGTCCTAGATTGTCATTCTAAAAGTTCCATGCCTGCATTGTAATATTTTAGTTCTCTTGGCTCAGCAGTCAGGAGAGGGGACAGCTAGGCAGGATTCTATTGGGTGTACAAAGGAACTGAATTGAGGTGTAGGTAGTCCTCGATTTAGGAGCACAGTTGAGCCCAAAATTTCTGTTGCTAAGCAAGTGAATTTTGCCTTTCCTGCCACAGTTGTTAAGTGAAACACTGCAATTGTTAAGTTAGTAACAGCTATTATGTATTATGCCTTCCCATTGACTTTGCTTGTCAGTAGGTAATCACATGATCCCGGGTCACTGCAACTGTCATAAATATATGCCTGTTGCCAAGCACCCAAATTTTGATCACGTGATTGATTGCAGGAATGTGGTAATGATTTCAAAAAGAAATGACAGAAAAATGGAGCTTGATAACTTGGTTAGATTAATTTCAAAAATTACTGAATGTTTTATTGCTGTATGGGAGATGCTGGGCTAAAAAACCTCAGGATGACTTTGTAGAATAGAATATAATTCTTTATTGTCCAAATGTGATTGGACACAAGGAATTTGTCTCTAGTGCAGAAGCTCTCAGTGTACATACAAACAACAACAAATTGGTCATAGATCATAAGCATAGTTACAATTATTAATCATAAAATATAAACAACGTGATAAGTCATAAGATTCCAATAGGATAGTAAGTAGTAGGAAAGATTCCTACTATTTCTACATAAGATTCCAATAGGATAGTAGAAGATAGTAGGAAAGATGAGAAAGATGATAGATTAGTAGCAATAGAGCCTACTACATGGGTAAATTTCTTAGGCCTAAAACAGTGCTGTGGGAATTAATTTAATTTAATTTAATTTATTTAATTTCTATACCGCCCCTCTCCTCGCGGACTCGGGGCGGTGTACAGCCATA
>JANHFP010004244.1:0-10198 GCA_032468135.1 Calamaria suluensis | reverse complement strand
TCCCCTAGTTCTTCTTTTCATTAAGCTAGACATACCCAGTTCCTGCAAACGTTCTTCATATGTTTTAGTCTCCAGTCAACTAATAATAACAATGAACCTGGACAAGCATCTAACAACAATCGGAATCACACAATTTGGGTATCAACATCTGCAAAAAATGGCCATTTTTGGCACGACCCAAATTCTGATGAAATACTTACAAAACAATTAGGGCTCCAGTTCCCAGGCCCTTGGCTCGGGTCTGAACCGACAGCCGACATGCCAACTTGTGACATGCGTGATAAATTATATGCCCATGTATGCACAGTTGAGATATTCTTGTAATTGAATTTTATATATCTATTGTATATATTTAGAAATTTTATCTCATTTCTTAGACCACATAGGTTCTTCAGCATTTTTTCTAGACATTTACCTCACTGCTATGGACACACATCCTTTCTTAAAACGCAACTTCTTTTCTTGCAGCTCAGGCGATTGGTTGCAAGATATATGGAACTGGGAGGCTTACTCACTGGTCCCATACTGGATAGGATGGGAGGCAAATACCTGTGCTTTCTGGATGAAGATCAGCTGCAGGAAATCAACCCAGCATCCATTAGGTAGATTGCTGTTTCTTTGTGGGGGTGGGAGGTGGGGTTTAATTAAAGAAGGAGGAAATTTTGAATGACTCCTGGGTCCAGTCAATGGAAGAAGATTACGGAACAATTAGCAAGTAGGATTAGCTACTTATTAGTAATTAGCAAGTCACATCTAAAATAGAATAGGTTATCCTGCTTGAGCAGGGGACTGGACTAGAAAACCTCCAAGGTCCCTTCCAACTCTGTTCTGTTCTGTTCCATTTCCCATTCTATCCTATCCTATCCTATCCTATCCTATCCTATCCTATCCTATCCTGTTCTATCCTATTCTATTCTATTCTATTCTATTCTATTCTATTCTAAAGAAACATGAGCCAAGTGAGGGACAGGTATTCTGAGGAATACCTTAGTAAATATGGCTGTTGGCTGCTCACATAGAAAAAAGACAAGATAAAACATACCAATACAAAGTGAAAACACAATAGCATTACTACTACTAAAACCTCATCCACCCTACTATTCTTTCTCTGAGTGATTGCCAACATATGGCTGTTCTTATTCTTCATTATTCTAAGAAGATGCAACTTCATGATACAAGTGATATGTTTATGCAGGTAATCCCTGGATTACGAATGTTCCCTTAGTGAATGTTTGAAGTTACACAATAAGCGGCCCCTAGCATTTACGACCAAGTCCCAAAATTATGAATATTGCAGCACCACAGCATTTGTTCACCCATACACAGAGTGTATGTCCACAGAGGTTCTGCAGCATTCACCCACCTATCCCCTTCCTCCCTGGCCGGATCTTCACAGGCACTCTGGAGACTCACCTCTCCTCTTTGTCACACTTTCCTTTCCTGCTTCATTGCTTCAGTGCATTTGCAGAGAACATACCTCGTGATCATGCAAGATCAGTAGTGCGAGATTTCATTCTACTGATCTTGTGCGATCTCGCACTTTAGGCCTCTATTCTCTGCGCATTGAGGCCTGGAGGCAAATGGAGGGAAGGCTTTGGACCTTCAGCACTTCCTTCCATCTGCTGTTTCCTTGCCCAAGCCTTCGGGGATATTGCGTTCCTGTAGGCTTTGGCAGCCCTTTGCAAAAAGTTTTGTTGGCAGCAGCTGAGCTTTGGAGGAGCAGTTGCATCCCTCTGAAGCTCCATTCCTGCCAGCAAAGGCTTTTTGAAAGCGGGACACAATCTTCAAGTGCTTTGCTGATGAGAAAGGAGGCCTGGAGGGCCATGCACGGCCTCTTTCTTGCTGGATCCAGTGAGAAAGGAGGTCTGGAAGGATACATGTGGCCCTTTGGGCCTCTTTTTTCATTGCCGGAGGCCTCGTGAAACTAGAGGTCTGATGGAGAGGAGACAGATCTTCATAAGGTAAGCCACCCAGCATGGCAATATGGGGGGGGGGAGCAATTGTGGGGACCCCAGGGGAGGCAGTATGAGCTATGTGCACTTAACGAGCTGCACATTCAAATAACAAATGTGTGGAGAGTGATCTCATTCAAAGTACGAGATTCACTGCCAGAAATCCTCAGGTTACAAATGGAATGGGCAGGCTCCATTATATTTGTAACTCGAGGACTACCTGTACTGTACTGGCTTTTCCTAAGCTGATGTGCTCCAGAAGTTCAATAACGGAAGAAGTCATGCCAAGGGAGGCTAGTTTAAAGAAAGAAAGGGAGCAGAATATTCACTAAAAGTCAAACTAGAAATTAAGAAAATGCAAGAAAATGGTTAGAGAACACCTATCTAATCTTGATGAATATAAATCACTGTGACCAGGGGTAAAATTTACTTACCTTCCCTACTGGTTCACCAATCTGCGCACACCATCATCTGCACATGCACAAAGCTTTCTGTACATGCACAGAAGCTTAAAATGTCACAAAAAAGTGACATCATGATGTCTGTGCGGATGGGAAGAGCTTCCCGCAGCCACCACTACCAGTTTGCCTGAGCCGGATAGGACCGACTGGATTTCACCCCTGATTGGGACCTGATGAATTATATCCCAGAGTTCTGAAGAAGCTGGCAGGTGTCATCTCAGAAGTCAGCGTAGCTTTGTTAAAAACATCATGCCAAACCAATCTTATTTCATCCTTATTTCATGCCCTGGACATAGTATATTTAGACTTCAGCAAGACATTTGAGTAGACCACAGCCTACCTCTTGGTAGAAGAAGGTAAGTAGGTAGATAGGTGGACCACAGCCTACTTCTTGGTAAGCTAAAAAAAAGTGATACAGAGCATCACCACCAGATGGATTTGTAACTGTCAAACTGAACTCCATGAGCAGTCCTTGATAGTGCTACATCTACATGGAGGGAAGTAAGCAGTGGGGGTACTGCAAGGTTCCGTTCTTCAATAACTTCGTAAATGACATACATGAGGGAATAGAAGGGGAACTCATCAAATCTGAAAATGACACTAAGCTGGCAGCAATAGCCAACAGCCCACAATACAAGCTCAGGATCCAAAAAAAAACTTGACAGATTTGAACACTGGCTCCTATCCAACAAAATAAATTTTAATGTGGAGAAAGCAAGGTTTTAGGTAAGAAAGTACATTTAGGTAAGAAAAACCAAAGGTACAAGTACAGATTAGGTAAAAACTGGCTCAAAAATGGTAACTGTGAGAGGAATCTTAGAGTCCTAGTGGACAGTCACTTAAATATGACCCAGCAGTGTGTGGCAGCAGCCAAAAAAGCTAATACAATGGTTGGTTGAATAACGGGCATAGAATCAAAATCATGTGAATCATTAGTACTGCTTTAAAAAAAGCTTAGTAAGACCACACCTGGAATACTTCATCCAGTGTTGGCACTCAATTACGAAAAACGTGTTGGGATTTTGAAAAAAATTCAGAGAACAGTAACTAAAATGATTAAGAGCCTGGAAGCTAAAGTATATAAGAATTGTTGCAGGAATTGTGTATGGCTGTTCTAGAGAAAGGAAGGACTAAGGGTGACATGATATCAGTATTCCAGTATTTAAGGGGTTGCCACAAAGAAGAGGGGGGTCAACCTGTTTTCCAAAGCACCAGAAAGCAAGACAAGAAACAATGAATGGAAACTAATCAAGGAGAGAAGCAATTTGGACTCAAGGTGAAACTTTCTAACAGTGAGAACAATTGTCCAGTGTAACTGTTTGTCTTTGGAAGTTGTGGGTGCTTCATCACTAGAGGTCTTTAAGAAGAGACTGGACAGCCATTTATCTAGAATGGTACAATGCTTGAGCAGGGGTTGGACTAGAAGACCTCCAAGGTCCTTCCAGCTCTATTCTGATTGAAATGCTTTGTAGGTTCAGCCTTCTCTAACCTGGTGCCTTCTAAATGTTCTTTCAGAAATGTTCCTGGATTTTTTTGTAGAATCTCATTGACTAAATCTGATCTCTTACATGTTAAATTCCTTAGGCATGCTGATAAGTTAGATATTTCTACTTGTGCCCAAGCAAAGAAAGATACCCTGTACCAAAAGGCCCACGCTGCGTTTGTCAACCAAGAAGGAACACGTGCCTATTATCCTCTTATCCAGCCATATCTAGGTACATTTGATTAAGGTGCTTCCATTTTTGCTGTTTCCACCAGAATTAATTCTACTTTACCTTTAAAAATCCAGACATGGGGGCACATCTAAAGGTCATTTTACCCCATTAGCATAATATCATTCTGTTCACAAAGTATGTTATGCATTCTCCAAAATGTCCTTCAGGGCCTATTTTCCTACAAAAATCCATTGTTAAATTTCTTAACAGCTTTGTGACTGGGTTTCCATTGTCTTTCATCCAATACTATTTCTAGAAACATTTCAAAAAGACTAAAATGGATAATGACAATGATCAAATCAAACTCTGAGAAAACGGGGATAGGAAATTGAATAGACAAAAAGAAAATATGATAGGAATAATGGATTAACATACATGGATTTATTCACATTTCATTGTTAATTACAGTGTTTTCCTGAAAATAAGACCCTGTCTTATATTTTTTTAAAGCCTGAAATAAGCGCTTGGCCTTAATGCCATGTGCTCAAAAGCCCGATTGGGCTTATTATCAGGGGAATGTCTTATTTTGGGGAAAACAGGGTATATTAAAATTATTAAATATAGAATCTTAGAGGTTTTGGAAGAGGGGTATAGAAAGTTCTTGTTTATATGATGGAGATAGTAACTGTTTGGATTGAAGAAGGATTATCAAGAAGGATATGATGTTACATTTCCCATATAAATCTAACTCTTTTTTTATCTTTTTAAGGGGGAGCTCCTGTTGAAGAGCTAAAAAAGCTGGCTAGATCTCATGTTGTTATGGATATTGATACATTTATTAATTTAAATCCAGAAGAAGTAAAGGTTAGTTCTGACATTGTGTCATATATGGCTTTAGGCAAGATGGGACTATGTCAAGGTTAGCAAAGGGATTCCCCAGCCGCCCCGCCCCCCCGAAAAAGACCTTTCTGAAATCATAACAATTTATGGCATTCATACAATTTATGGGCCATGTCATCCTTGGTACAGTATATTTTATCATGTGGCTTCAGAAGATTATCAGCATCCAAAGTGGAATAGGAGAAGCTGTTAAAAGTGTTTTAAATTTTAGAAGTGTGTTATGTAAATGACAGCTGTATTTATAATGCTTTCTGGATAAAAGGAATGTAGAATATTTGGGGGAAGAAATAATCATTAAAGAAAAGCTGGTTGTGATGACACCCCCTGAATCATCAAAGGTATTGCAAGTATATTGCAGAAACGTCATGTTCAGGATGTGAAAGATCTGCGTGGTGTTAATTTGCCTGGCCTGAAAGAAGTTGAAAACCATCCTACTGTTGCCATGTGGATCAAGAACAACCTCCAGTCTGAACTGGATTCCCTTGGAATTGGCCTGGTTGGGGGCAAGGCACCTCTCTTCTCCACTTCTATGGGCAGCACCGTGTCAAGTATGCCTCTTAGTACAAAATCTGACGATGCCTTAACTGCCACCCTGGAATCACCCTTATCTAGTGCAGACAACATCAATGTTACTACCCCTAGCACTAGTTCTGCCTCCTCAGATTTGAACCCATTCGTTTCTAGAGATGCTACCGAGTCCTATTCAACTCCTGTCTTCAAAACCACTCTTATGACTAATGAAATCTCTCCTTCCATTAACAATAGCCAAACCACTCTTTCTGATAGAGTGCCTAAAGGTGCTTTCCCCACCAATGTATCTTCCAGTGTTAGAGCTGATTCAGATAATACTATGGCTGGGACAATGGTTCCTACAACTGCAAGGGATACACCTATCGCCACTGAAATGGCAATGGATCCCAATAGTTCCACAACCAATAGAACAGACTTTCCTGTAAGTGGAATCCCAGCCCTTTTCATTGCAAGAGGGATCAACACAACGACTTCTAATGAACATATAATAAATTCTAGCAATGCCACGGCTAATAGCACAACCACATCTTCCATCCCCACAAAGTCCTCTATTTCAGTCCCAACTGAAATTGTAGTTCCCTTTGTGAACATCCCTACCATCTCCACCATTGCCACCGATTTCAATAGTGGCCCAGCCAGTAGAACAGACCTTCCTTCTGTATCAACAGACTCCGCCACTGTTGTCCCCACCACTTCCTTAAATGTCACAACTGTTTCAGACGGAACATTATTCCGCAGCACTGCAAGATATTTCAACACAACCATCTTGAGTAAACTTTCAACAGATTTTAACAATGGCACAGTTAGTTCCCCAGTTGTTAGTACCATTCCCTTAGATCCCACCACTGTTACCTCCAAAACCAGAGCTATTTCTTATAATGTTTCAGTAACTTCAAATGATACCATCAAAGACGCTCTTTTCCATTATAATGCAACAAGTAGCAATGTGCTCCCTTCTGTTGGAGCAACAGTAGCTTCTGATAGCAACACAACAAACAATGGCACAGCCTTTCCTAGCCCTGTTACAGTTGGACGTGTAACTGCTGGTCTCAACGTAACTATTTTTCACTCACCTACTGTTGTCATAAACTTCACTGTTGGTGCAGATACAACCACAGTCAGAGCTTACTTCACCTCTGTCATGTCCAGTACAACCAGAACATCTTCTGAACGGCTTTCAACACCACCTAAGCCCATGCTGGCTAGAAACTCAACATTGGTCAGCAAAAAACCCACAACAATTACAGACAAACAGCCAACTGCATCAAGCAAAGTGACTTTCCATTCTCAAGAAACCTCTCCCAAGACAGCCATTCCTCCACCGCCATCCCCAAATCGAAGGACCTCAAAGGCGGCTACAGCCGTCCAGAGAAGTAGCAGAGCAGCTCCACCAACAAAACCACCATTGTATCCAACTCCAAATGGCTACATTCTTGTGAAGCCACTAAGCGGTATGTATTTGGGTTTAACCATTTCTCAAGTTGCCTTTGTTTTAGAGGAGGGTGAAACTTTTCAGTAAAGAAAATCGAGTCATTCTGGCATGAGATCTGAGATGAAATTAAATAGATTTTTCTCAGGACCCAGAGGTGCTATGTTTAGCGTTTCTATGCTATGGAAATGGCTCTGAAAAATGAGCCTTCCATTATTATTCTGGGAATGTTAGCTGGGCGAAGAAACATTCAATTTCATTAAAAATAACTATACGTCACATTCGAGATTTGCAGAGGAGACCCTGGAGGAGGCAAATGGCCAAAGAGGCTCTCCAGTGTTGGCAGGTGCCTCTGACATACATGTGAGTAGAAAAGCTTGTTCATTGTTCACATTGCCTTCTTGTGGCTGAGCTTGTGTGAGGCCCTTGAGAATGGATAGCGATGAAGATATATGCCTCTGGGACTGTCCTGTACTTTAGTTCTGCTCCACACAGTCAGCCGGTTAGAATGCAAATTCAATTCTCCACTCAGTTCTCTGTCCCTTGCAAAGTTTGGGGCTCTAACTCTGAACTGGCATTGACAGCTGTGGGAACTATCTGCGCAGGACCAGGAGTAGTTGACCAGCCTCATAAAGATAAGTTAAATCAGATCAGATCTAATTAGGGTTTCAATGAAAGATCAACAGGGAGTATTAGAGATGTAGGCTAGAATGGGTTTTTTTTTAAAATCCCCAAATATTATAATCCTTCCATATTGTAGCATAGATAACATATCTTGTGTTATCAAGTGCTCAGTTTGTAGAAGACTTTATCTTTACTGTCAGATTTTTACTGTAACAATTTAGATTAAAAGAGTTAATCCCAAAGAATTATTAACTGCTCACAAAAGATGAATTCCAGGAAGCATATTACTTTTAGGTAAGGAGCCTCTGTATCAGGGTTTCTCAACCGTGATAACTATGAATAGTGTGGACTTCACTTCCCAGAATTTCCCAGCCAGCATGCAGACTAGAGAATTCTGGGAGTTGAAGTCCACACATCTTAGAATTACCAAGGTTGAGAAACTCTGGTCTATATAGACAAAGTTCTAAAGTGATTTTTCCTCTTGTGCTCTTTCCAATGGAATTGAAAGTGGGACACACTTTTGTTTTTGATTTGGAGATGGTTGCTTGATATTTTTTTATCAATGTGAGCACCAGCTCTCATGTTCATTTCCATTAAAGTGTCATTTCTCTCATCCGAACACCTGGAACAGGAGGGTTCAGAGACAGCCATGTGTGTGTCTGATACTTATTTGCAAACCCACCTGTGCTCAGATGGTTAAAGAACAACTTTGGTTCTGAAATGCAAACAACATCCTTTATGTTGTAACAATACTTTCTGTTATATAAATCTTTATCTTTAATTTCATTTCACCCTTTTATAAGGAGAAATATGAAGAACCTCCAGATCACTGAAAGTGATATGAGCTTACATACAGAAGATTACCCTTATGCTGTAATGGGATATCAAGAAATAACTGAGATAATAGACAGGAGGCATGGCTAAGGATCAAAGGTCTAGTTCTCTGTCACTTTTTTTGGATAAGGCATTCATCTTTGTTAAAACTGAAAGGGGGTAAGACCTGCTATTGCCTTAAAAGGCAGGATGCCAGACATGGATTTAACTAACCCTAGCCATAGTGTTGCCTGGTTCATTGCACTAAACCACAGATGTTAATTATAATTTGTCGATAAATTATGTTTGGATGACTTCAGACATCATGCTTATCCATAAACAGTGAGCTGCAAACGTCAAGGATCAATTTATCTATTACGTTAAACCCTAAAGAAGAAAACCACATAATGACTCCACATGATCTATGAATCCAGCCATAGTAACTTCTTATATTATTCCATATACGAGCGAGCAAGGACAAGGAAACTTGAGGGGATGACTTTGTATTGTGAGCATGACCTAACCATTGTTCTTGAATCTGAGCTTGTATTGTGTTATCTTAAAAGAGCTTAAGTCCCTTAAAATGGAAGGAACAGATCTTGATTCCTTTTTATTTTCTCCATGCAGCATCAGCTTTAAACACATCACTCAGCTGGACACTTATGGCATTGTCTCTCACCATTGGAATCTCAATTCAAAAGTTTCTCTAAAAATATGGTTATCTCCTCCCCACCGTAAAAATTATTGGTGAAGGTACCCGTAATACTTTCTGCAAAAGCCATATTGACTCTTGGATAGATATCAGTACTAAGCAGACTATATCTATGTGAACAGGTGTCAAAATTTACCATATGTAGAAAACCGTTGCACCACTGTTCCTTGAAGATGAACCTGCATTTATTGTCCCTTACCTGTGCCCTAATTGGTTATATTAGTCGAATACAACATGATCATATTTCCAATGCATGGAGATGCTACATTTCCACTGGAGTTTCTCAGTTCTGAGTGGAAGCAACTTGAAACATATTTTCTCAGCATCTGTCTTGGCACTTGGAGTTTATCAGCGGCGGCAGCAAAACTGTTTGATTCCCAGCAAAAAGAAGAAAGGGATTCGATCGATTCGGACATTTTCTAGCCGCACCAACTGATTGTCTCCTGTGTTGTAGGCTGGCTTTGATAATTGCAGGTGGTCCTTGACTTATGGCCATAATTGAGCTCACAGTTTCTGTTGTTAAATGAGACATTTGTTAAGTGAGTTTTGCCCCATTTTACGACCTTTGTTGCCATAATTGTTAAGTGAATCATTGCAGTTGATAAGTTAGTAATATGGTTATTAACTGAATCTGGTTTCCCCATTGACTTTGCTTGTCAAAAGATTGCAAAAGGGGATCCCATGACCTCTGGACACCTCAACAGTCATAAGCATGTATCAGCTGCCAAGCATTTAAATTTTGATCACATGTTCATGGGGGGTGGGGGTGCTACACAGATTATAAGTGTAAAAAATTATATGTTACTTTTTTCAGTGCTGTAACTTTGAAAGGTCACTAAATGAACTGTTGTAAATTGAGGACTACCTGTACTTCCAAAAATCTAAGCAAATGCATATCTCTTCAATTCCCTTATGAACATCTAGTCCAATAGTGATTCTGAAGTTGTTTGCTTTATCTCTTGTATGCACACTTTTTGTTTGTCCATGATGAGAAAATGCTGTCCAGAGCAATGCTGTGGTCCTGCTGTTTCATAAGGTATATGTTGGAAGTTTTGGTCACCATGATGTAGAAAAGATGTGGAGTCTCTGGAGAGAGTGCAGAGAAGAGCAACAAAGATGAT
>JANHFP010004243.1:76455-87263 GCA_032468135.1 Calamaria suluensis | reverse complement strand
TGGAAGGGAGGGGGGGGGGACGTAAGACGACGCTTAGGGGGAACAGCCGGGCGCCGCTTCTCCCGTCAGCGTTTGTGAAGGAGGGAATGACGCTGAGGCAATGCTGAAGCAAAGCGCCTCGCCGTTATTGCAGGGGTTCTTCTTGGGGGAGTGAGCGGCAGGTCTGAGTCTGCCGGTCCTTTACCCAACGCGCCTTTAAAATATATATATATATATATATATATATAGCCATCCTCAGCATCCTCTCCACACTCCCTCGGATGCTTCCCTCTCCTACAGTGAGCGCCCAAACGGCGAAAGAAAAAGAAACGGAAGGAGGGAAATGAAGCTGCACCATTGTGCCCGTCTCCTCCACCCAGGCCGCCAAGCAAACGCGGCCTTTGATCAATACAAAACCGCTGCAATGGAGGAGCTCCGTTTTCTCTCCTTGCAGCGCAGTTTTTGAATTCAGAATTTACAATGACCAAAGATTAAAGGGCTTTTTGATTGGGTTCATGTGTTAAATCTCCCACTTAAAAGGAAATTTAGTAAAGTTGTTTCTGTTAAAACAAGGTGTTCCATCTCCTTATTCCACTTTCCTTTCAAATGACACACTATACCTGTCTCCATCATATTTTCCAGTTGTCTCCCAAAACTTTTTCCAGTAATAATTTAAGAATCTTAGATTCTTAATTTAAGAATCTTTTCAGTATATTTAATATTTCTGGTCCAAATTGCCTAGTTTTTTTTTTAAAAAAAACTTTTTTTCTGCATTTCTCAAAACGGGAATATTCCAAGTGTATTATTTTCTTAGGGAAATGGGGATAAAATTTCCATTATCCAACCATGAATGGCAGCTTTTACTGCAGGAAATAAGTAGCTTTGGGGGCAAATCAAAGTAGACAGTTCCAAAATGTTTGAATCAGCCCACATTACAGTACAGTTTAGTTTCATGCTCAAGGCAGGACATTGTTTCAAATTATACACTTGAAATGGTTCAAAACCTAATGTTTTGCATACCGTTTACTTGACATTATATATTTCATTTGAGTGTGTAGGAAGGAAACTTCACCCAGACAGTGTCAGAAAAGGAATAGACCAGAAACCAGATGACAACCACATATACATAACTCAATCAGGATAAAGTGAAAGCTAATTATTTTAAATACTGAAACTTTGAATGGTCTTAGTAGTTTTGACATCTTAGCACAAATCAAAATAGGTTGTGCTTACTGCAAAAATTATTCAACATATTTTTTGTTGGGTCCTAGGTTTATTTAATCCAATATATGAAATGATAGAGCTTTTAGCTGTCCTTGAGGTTGTGGCCTTTCCAGATGTTGTGAAATTGTAGTTCAACTTAACACATGCATTATGATTATAGTAGTTTGGATCTGCTGATATATTTTTCCATTCTACTTGGATTATGCCATAATCTTGAGAAGTGTCGAGTTAAATTTTTAAATTGTTACGGTTTGGTTTACTGAGTTTAGATATTTGAAAATTGTCGTTCTGTATGCAATAGTTTTGGAAAATTAAGTATGCAATATCTAATATGTTCTGCCTGTGTGTCTACTTTTATCAGACTGTTTAGAATGATAAAATAAGTCATGCGAATTTAAGTCCTCGTCTAGTGACAAAATATTTCACTATACATAATAATACGGTTCATCTTTTCTTCCAAAAATCTCTTCTGTGTATAATTTCCTGGCACATGTGCAAAAGGATTATTAGCTTTAGAATCTGATTGTGTCTTTCCTAATGCTTTAAACAAACAGCAACATTTTAGTTTGCCATGCAAATTCCTGTCAGTTATGCTGTGTTCAGTAAATTCCTCTGTGTTAATGTTTATATGTCAATGAATGCAAAAGACAAAGCAATAGGAGTTAAAGTATTAATGTTTGTGGAAACATTGCAAAAGTATATAAAAAACTTGAAACTGATGTATTGTTAGTGTTCAATTAAATATATAGTCCATTTTTTATAATTCATGCTAGTGTAAAACTAAATCTGTAAACTGTAAGCCTCGAGTCATGCTCTTGTGAAATGGGTGCAATACAAATGCAATAAATTAAAAAAATAAAAACACAAAAATGTATTGTAGTTGAAATCATTTTTTAAAAAAATTAAAGGGATTCATTTCAATCTATAACTCTTCCATGTGTTTTAAAAGAGCAGAATTTCAAATGAACGTACCATAAAAATTGACTATTTTCATATTGTTTCCTGTTGCAAAATAAAGTGAATTGGATTTTCTTTAAAAATATTTTAAATTGCACATGCCACTTGTTGTATCTTGTTCTGGGACAGAAAATTGCATTATAGAATACTCCTATCCAGTTGGCAGAGCTCCTTTACAAGATACTCCCCTGATTATTAAATTACTTTATAGCCAAGGGCATGAACCATTTTTTTTTGTCACCAGGAATGTCATCGTGGTGATGTTGGTGGTGGTGGTGATAATGATTTTTTAAAAAAAATTCCCTTGCAAATCTTCTAGTAATACCCTTCATATAGGTGAATGGGATTCTTTTGGCATTTGCAGAATACGTTCTCTCTTAGCAGATAGGTGTCCAAGAAGGAATGCTCTAATCATTGCATCTATAAGATTGTTTGTATTTGGAGTTTAATCAAATGAATATCTGAATAACCTAAAAAAGCTTGTTTTGATTCAGTTGTTTGTGATGGTTTGGCCATTTTTTTTACAGCCTTGCCCTGTACTTGAAGTCTGCAAAGGACATCCCTCTGTTATAAAGTGTCTTGTCCTCGAGAAACATATTCTCTTTTCCACTCTACACTCTACAACAGCAAGCACATTGATTTATCCTCCCTATTTTGATGAGATCTTTTTCAAATGTCTATATTGTTCAGTATTTGTTCCCTAATAACTTACCCTCTTTTTGTGGCCAGACATCTCTGCTTTTCTGGGCGCTTCCATATATAAAAAGATAAAGGTTTCCCTCGCGCATATGTGCTAGTCGTTTCCGACTCTAGGAGGCAGTGCTCATCTCCGTTTCAAAGCCGAAGAGCCAGTGCTGTCCGAAGACATCTCCATGGTCATGTGGCCGGCATGACTAAATGCCAAAGGCACACAGAACGCTGTTACGTTCCCACGAAAGGTGGGAATAGACATACATATATACAGACATACATATGTCCTAATGTATTGGTTGGCTGCCTTTGAATGTGATACAGAAATTACAGCTGGTCCTAAATGCAGTAATTTAAATGTTAATGGGTGTAACTATTTTAACAGAAATACAATAGAACGGTAGTTGCTGCATTGGCTGATAATAGGTTTTTGAATTCAATTCAAATTTATGTCGAGTTCTGAATACTTTTGAAGCTGTTTTCTTCAAACTGTATCCCTCCACCTACTCCCAACCTGAAGAAAGAGAAAAGGGTAATAAACACAAAGATTATCTTTTCCTGCATTAGCCCTCTGTTTTTGGACATCTTACCAACTCTGTGCACATGACCCCTTCCTCTGTTGACTTTCCATAAGGCTGTGAAAACAGTGTTATTTCTTGGTTCATAAGGATTCCTTCTTCTGAGGATGGAGCTGACTTGGACCGTGTGCAACAGCACTTTAAAATGCCTGTCTGACTTTTTGTGAAATCAGCTGTCTTTTCTCATGACATTTCCTCACATTGCAGGGCTAACCTGTATCAGGCAACTGAATCTAACTATAATTGTTTTTTTGACTGACTTTTGTCCACTATTTTTCCTGGCACAATTTCCTGAGCAACCTTTGAAAATGCTAGACTGGAGTATGGCATTTTATTACTGCCTGCAAAGTTTGATGAATTCAGTTTTGTTTCCAGAATAAGCAGTAGCACCGACATTTAAGCCAACTAGCATTAAAGTATATCAGATTTTAATGAAGATGTGATAAAAATATGAACTCATTGTGCAGCGCCAAGGTCAGCATGTGTACAGAAGTAGGGTCTGTCATGAAAGAAAGGGAAAAAGAGGAGATATTTATATAGGGTAATGTAGGTGAAAAGCCAGGAGTCCTGTTAATGACCCTTATTTTTATTTTTAACATTGTCTCCTAATCTAAGGGAAATGAACAATTACAATGTGCCTTTATTAATACTGAAAATTATGGTGCTAATAAGAATTTTTAAGTATCACATATAATTATGTTTGTGCCATGCCTCTAATTGAGCGCCATTGTTGGGAATATCCTGGATAATCATGTCAGAGATACTTCCTTACCAGATTCCCCAATTAAGTTTCTTGCCACGTCTTCAGTTTATCTATGACATCAACAATGGCAGAGTTTCTTAGGTACTGCCTTCAGTGGAAAAGTTGGGATACAGTCAAGGTGCATCTGTTTTGAAAATAAGCCATATTCAACTATGTAGCATAGCCAAACATCAAGGCTTGGCCAAAGGAATTGTTTTATATATTTTACAATAATTTTATGCCAATTTTTATATACATTTGCCAAAGTCATGGATTTTGGATGCATTCTGTAAGTTGGCTAACTTAACAGCATTTGAGGTGTCTTGGTTCAAAGATTGTTCTATGAGGCACTGTTTCACCCAGTTAAAGGTTATAGGAACAAGAGTTTTAGTAGTATATAGAATTTAGAAAATTAAAGGAAGGAACAAAAGAAGCTGAGAAGTATTAACAACACCTATGGGCAACAGACACCAGACAGTCTACCTTCCTGGCAGTAAATCTCAATGGACTCTGGTTCCTTTTGAGAAGACATGAATAAGGTTAGTACTGTTAAAATGTGAATTTAAAATGATCAGATCCAAGAGGTGTGACAATAACATCAGTTTTATAATAACTAAAAAACCAAACATGAATGAAATTGCAAGCCCAGAGGGAGATGGTCATTTTACTTTCATCCAAAGAAATGAGTCATTGATTCAGAAATGTAACTCAGCACAACCAGTTCAGATTTCTAATGAGCCATTCAGCAATTCAAACAAACATACGTGGGAACCCACTTCCATACTGTTATCCATATTTTCTCAGCGCATACCTTGAAGCCCCCCAGTAGTGGTGATGACAAGGCAGGGGCTACTTTGGGCTGTTGTTAGGATGCTCTGTCTTCTCCAATTGCTCATCACTTCCCTCTTCCCTCCAGTAGGGCCATTTTGGCTTTCACAGAAGAAAGGATCAGGCACTAAGTATCTGCCTATGTAATGCCTGATCAGTGCTTTGCAAAGTGTTGACAGTAAAATCCTGATCTCCATGTGAGATTTGCATAGCAAGCATGCTCCAGTCGGCAGGCAGCTCACATTAACTCCCCCATCAGCTGTTTTTAGTGAAACAGATGAAAGTGGAAGAATAATGAGGAAATGAGGGAGAAAGTGCTAGAACAGAATTACAGCAAGAAAAGAAGCAGAAAAGAGAATGAGGCAAGATAAATGAGTGAGACAGGGAGACCGAGTGTTGAGAGAGAGTGAGAAACCGATGGAGCAAGCAAGATGGAACAAGAGAGGAGTAATCTGCAGATCACCCACAAGGTGGGCCAGGAGAAAACTTAACTGAAGAATGTACTGTGCTGCTCATCTGTCTCAGTGTGGCAGCCTAGAGGCTATCAGGAAAAACACAAAACAGAACAGAATAACAGAGTTGGAAGGGACCTTGGAGGATACATTTTTGTGCTGCTCCATGAACAGAATAAATTGATCAGGTTGCCCAGTTGTGTTTTGAATGTAGAATAATGTAATAAGAGCACATATATATTTACAAAAAACAAGTCATTTGCTTAAATACATATTTAAAAAAGGCAAGCTGTTCCTCCTTGACCAAGGAAACTATTAATATAATTGAAAACTAGTTGTTATGGCTGGTGTACAATTATTTTAGGAATCTTTCAACAGTTCTTCATCTACTTTAAGTCTACCCATCTGTTCCTCAAAAATTGTGATCTTGATTCCCTTTTCCAAAATTGTTTGTTTGTCCTACTATATCACCAATCAGGTGTGTTTTATGAATACTGTACTTTTATTTGTGGAACAATGGAGTCATTTTGCCTGTAGAGTGGAATAATAGTTTTCCCTTTGTAATATGCAGACAGCATTTTGGTTAAAACTATCAGGCTGTAGGCAATAAATTTCTAAGGTTAGCTTATAGTTTGAAGAATGTTCAGACATCTGAATAGGTTAATAAAATATGACCCCTAGTGGACAGTGGTTGACAATTATGCTAAATCTCATGAGAAGCTGTGAAACTCGTAGCAATCTCACAGAACTTCAGGTGAGAAAGGGCAGGGGTCTCTAACCTTGGCAACTTGGCAACCTCAACTGTTGGCTGAGGAACTCTGGGAGTTGAAGTCCACAAGTCTTTAAAGTTGCGAAGGTTGGAGATCCCTGGTTTAGGGAATGGTTGGGTCATTGGATAAAGAAGTATGTAGAGGTTGGAAAATATCTGAATGCTTTTCATCTTTACTACAGAGTTCTATACCAGTAGAAGAGAATATTGTGACTCAGGGTTGAACTAGGAAGTCCTTAATGCTGCATGAGCTTGATTGTTTTCTAGTGTGAACTGATGATGTTTGGTAATGAAACATCTGCAGGAAAATAACCAATTTTGGAGACCACCAAGGACCGCACATTCTCTATTGGAATTTATGTTTTCAGGAAGTAACTGTAAGGAAGCTTTTACTAATCTAATATTTCTGAATGTGTGAGCCTATTGCAATACGTTCTGTCAATGTTTTGAGAAAATAAGCAAACTGAAAATAAATCTTCCAGATGTTGCTGATTGAAATCTAACATTTCTTTCAAATTACATTTAAAAGTTTCCTTTATTTTTTAAACAGCAACTCATAGTCTCTACTTGAAAGAACAGAGTATTTGTTCTTCCTGCCCTGCCTATTGTTTAAAACAAATATTGAGAAACAAAAAATGGAAGCCAACATATTATAAAGCAAAATATCCAACTTCTGCCAAAATGCCTCTGGCTCTTACGTATGTTTCATAGGCATTTGTAAGCACATACGTCATCTGAAAAAATAAAGCAAGGATTCACATTTGGGGAAAAATAACCAATACTATATGGCGCAGCAGTGTGCAGTCTTGTTGATACCTGTTGATTGCCATTTGAGTGATCACATGAATGTCTCAAAATGTTTGGAGGCTATGGGAACCTTGGTGGGGGAGAACAGGCTTCAGCCCAACCCATGCAAGACTGAGTGGCTTTGAGTACTTTGACTTTATGGTAATAAGGACTTTGCATTGTGAGCTGTTAGAAGAGAATATCTTCGTCTGTGGGTTCTGCTCCAAGAAACAGACACTGGAAACATGGAGACTGCTTGGAAATATGGTTTATTTGTGGTCAGGTTCACATGGCTTCCTGATCAGAAAAGGGCTGGTCTGCTGTTTCTGCCCTGGTTTTGTGGTTTCTCTGAGGTTTGAACTTCCTATGACCCAGGAAGAGTGTCCTGATTGGTTATCAGGCCCCGTGGGAGTGGGATCCCAGCTAGCTTTGTAGGCTATCTATCAAACTTGGTTGAACTGTGAGTTTGTCCCATGTGTTTCCTTTTGTCTTGCAAATGGGAGGCTGAGGGCTCATGCTGTTGTCCTTGGGTCTTGGGTGAGGGCATTTGCCTATGAAAAAACCAACTATCTCTTTATCTCTTAAGTGCCGGGATCTGCTGGGGGCTATTTAGAGTGAGTCATTCCTGCCTAAAACATGCTTTTTCCTATTCATGGAAATATAATATTCTCTTTATTTTTCCTAAAATATTTCATTCTTTGGGGGGGGGGGTCGGTCATAACTTCCTACAGAGCCTTTGATGAAGTAACACTGTCTCAGACATCCTGCTTAAAGAACAGATAGCAGCTCTGGCTAAGAAAGCCTTTGCACACCTTCAGGATTTGTGCAAGTTCTTGGACTGGGAGGTCCTGCTTATTGTTACTCATGCCCTTGTGACCTTCTGTCTGGACTACTACAATGCTCTCTACATGGGACTGTCATTGACAAGCTTTTAGAGGCTTCAACTGGTGCAGAATGCATTAGCATGGGTAACAAATGATGCCAGTTGCCTAGTCTTCCACTCATTTCACCCACTTAAATCCTTGCCTTCAACTGGATAATGCAGTGATGCAAGTAGTTAATAGTGCTGGTTACTGATGTATGTGTACTGTACCATTGTTCCTTGAGCTGCATGGGCTGCCAGTAGGCTTCTAGGTGCAGTTAAATGTGTTGATTGTTCACAGCATGGGGCCAGGTTATTTAAAGGATTGTCTTTCCCTAGCTGTTTCTACCTATCAGATCCCAGTCCAGCATGTCCCATCTGCTAAGGAATGTAGAGTGGAGGTGGGGCTGCCAAGAAGAGAAGACTTTCTACTAAGTGCCTGTCTCTGGAAAATACTCCATTCAGACATAGGGTAGCCCCCAATTCTCCTGGCCTTTTGCTAGGCCCTAAAGAGCCAACTCTCTGCTTAGGCCTGGGCCCGAGTATGTGAGGGAACCTGCTTCCTGAACTCATCAAACATACAGATGACACCAAGCTGGCAGGAATAGCCAACACTCCAGAAGATAGGCTCAAGATACAGAAGACTTGAACATTGGGCCCTATCTAACAAAATGAAATTCAGTGGTGAAAAAAATATGGTTCTACATTTAGGCAAGAAAAATAAAATGTACAGGTACAGTAAATGTGGTACCTTGCTCAATAGTAGTAACTGTGAGAGGGATCTTGGAGTCCTAGTGGACAACCACTTAAGTATGAGATAGTACTGTGCTGCAGCAGCCAAAAAAGCCAACAGTCCTAGACTGCATAAACAAAGGAATAGAATCAAGATCACATGAAGTGTTAATACCACTTTATAATGCCTTGGTAAGTCCACCTGGAATACTGCATCCAATTTTGGTCGCCACAATGTAAAAAAGATGTTGAGACTCTAGAAAGAGTGCAGAGAAGAAGAACAAAGATGATTAGGGGACTCAAGGATAAAACAAAGAACAATTGCTGGAATTGGATATGTCTAGTCTTATGATAAGGACTGAGTGTCATGATAGTTTTCTGATATCTCAGGGGTTGCCACAAAGAAGAGGGAACCAAACTATTCTCCAAAGCACCTGAGGGCAGGGCAAGAAACAATTGGTGGAAACTAATAAAGGAGAGAAGCAACATACAACTAAGGAGAAATTTCCTGACAGAACAATTGATCAGTGGAACAACTTGCCTCCAGAAGTTGTAAATGCTCCAACCCTGAAAGTTTTAAAGAAGAGATTAGATAATGTGTCTAAAGTTATGTAGGATTTCCTGCCTAAGCAGGGGGCTGAACTAGAAGACATCCAAGGTCCCTTCCAACTCTGTTATTCTATTCTAGATGGCATATACATTTTTAAATAAGTACTCTCCTTCAGTCTAATCCTACTTTTGAAAAATGACATGTGATGGGCTGGGTAAAGCTGGAGCAGTTTTCAAAGTAGTAAAATCTGTACAGTTCACCATGCAATTTTTGCTACTGCGTGCACAAATAAGTTGCAGTGTCAACTTACAACCATAATTGTAAGTTGTAAATTGTTGTAAATTGTGCCAGTTAAGTGCAGTTATTTGTCTATTTTGCAGCAGTTAAGAGTATGCAGTACTCAGAGTGAATATGGCAGTTGTTAAGTGAATGCATTGGTTATTGTTTGAATCCATTTTAGCCAATTAGCACATTTTGCTGGACATAGTAATAATGCTGATTCCCACAAAAACACTGTAAATTAGTCACAGAACCACAGGATACTGCAAATACTGGGAGCTGTAAATGCATGCTGGTTGCCAAGCACCCAAAACATGACCACATGACCAGGAAGGGACAGACTAAGACCTTGAACCTAGGTCATAATTACTTTTTCAGGAGAGCACTGTAACTGATGGTTGCTGATGAGGACTACCTACACAATCAGCAGGGTGATTAATCCTTAAGTTATCCACTTTCTCATGAGACTATTTGTTTAATATAACCGGCTGAATGTGTGGCTTAGTTCAAAGCCTTTTCATCTTTGTGAGATACCTATTCAATGCTGTCTTTTGCACCTATGTATCATACACTTTTACCCCATTTAATATGGCTTATTTCTATTTTTTTTTCTATTCCCTTTGGGTTATTTCATTCAGGATTCTGTAAACTTTTTCTTTATCCCTCCTAGTTAAGTGTTTATTAAAGATACTATGCAATATTCCAAATCCAGAAAAGAAAATGCAGCTTAGTTAATGTTTCCATTTACCTTATTGGCATATTCATTCAAACTTACCACAAGTTTGCTGAAATCAGTTATCAGGAGTCGTATGAAATACTCAGCCAAAATTAAACATATCATATTATGACTTAGTATGCTTATAAGCCAGAACACAAAAATGACTGGATATGTTAATAGTTGCAATTTAAGTTTTAACTCCTTTGCACATAACACATTTTCATCTAAAAGATCCTTGTTTATATCATTAAATTTAAAACAGATTTAGGTTATATGCTTTGCATATCTGGCTTTTCCAGACAAAAGCATCAAATAGAAGGCATTGTAGTGCAAAAGCTAAGCAGTGGTTTTGTAGATCTACTGCTATTCCATAAATCTATGCTGGAATTCCTCATTCAGCCTCTTCATAACCACATTGTTCATGTGGTCAAAGAAAGCTCACCAATGTTCTGATCCATGCACTACCGTAGATATATACTTATACAAAATTATTTTCTCCATCAGCAGAATCTCATGCCAAAATTATTTTAACCAATGAGGGATGTTTAGATTTGAACTATTAAATGAAACTAAGGTCAACATGTAATATATATATATATTTGTTTTTGTAGATTTTCACGGTCATAAGTATGTAAATTTGTGTATTCTCGGGTTTCTTTCCG
>JANHFP010004243.1:21885-37593 GCA_032468135.1 Calamaria suluensis | reverse complement strand
TAAACTAGACATACCCAGTTCCTGCAACCGTTCTTCATATGTTTTAGTCTCCAGTCCCCTAATCATCTTTGTTGCTCGATAAGAGGAATGTACCAGTCATGCAAATATTATATGGTTTCTGAAATGATATTGAACTGTTAAGGGCTGGAAGATCTATTTATTTCAAGGGCAACAGCGATCTGAAGACACCTCTCTGTGCCTAGATGTTATCCCAGTTTCACCTTTTGGAAGCTATTCTTTTTAAAATTCATATCTGCTCTGTGGCATTCAAACATGGAAGAGACATCCCTCCACCTCCCCCCCATATGGTAAGCAGGGATCAGTAATTATCCAAGTTGGGTATTTTCCATTTATCAGCGCTTACCTCCTGCCTGGAGGAGGGTCTATGAATATGCTAATTTATAGGTGTGCCTATGATTATAAAGTTGTTACCTGTCCGCTGAAAGAACCTCAACATAGGTCTAAAATGCTGAATGTTAATCCTTGTCAAATAGCTCTTTATTGAGTTCATCATAAACGTTTGCATCATTGGATGTGATGTTTATGTGTTCCAACCCAAAATAGTTTACAAATGAAATAATCTTATATATTGTTTCTGACTCTCTACAAAACTGACCACGGATCTTTGGCAAAAAACAGTTTAACCATATTAAGGGGAATAATAGAAAAATATGTTTTACCTCTTGTATACTAGTGTTCAGTGGTATATTTAAAGATATTGATTCATCACTGGATATCTTGTTAGACAAATGAATGCAACTCCACTCATAGTGTGCCTGAAAGAGACATTGGCATAAAACAGAAACGGTGTTACGTATGAAATCGAAGCATAATTATGAGACAAAATACCCGAGAGTCCTACATTTATTATTTATTTTATTTTATTAAATTTATATACCGCTCCTCTCCGTAGATGATAAGCGAAACGTCTTCAAAGAAAAACCAGAAAGCCGTTATCTCTTGAAAAAGCACCCTTGGGACAAAAGAACATCCCTTTAGCTAAACATGCTTACTGTTCTATCTGTAATCAGGTACCCCAACAGAGCACTTTTCTGATTGCAAATATCTCAATGGTCTTATGGTCCCATAAACGTCCATAAATCTTAGCATAATTCAGACTGGGAAAGTGAACATCTGCATATGATTAATAGTATGAAAATTCTAACTTCAGATATATGGATATTCAGTTTCTTTTTGGGAATAATTTCTATTCATAATAGATTATAATATGAGCACTTACTTTGGCTCTCTTTAAATCTATTACTGCTTCAAGCATAGGTATCTCTTCAAAGGTCCTCATCACAGATTCAAGATCTATTAGGCACCCTAAACAAAGATACTCACTATTAGGTCTCTTAACAGAAAGTTTAAATTATGGAAATTACATTCCTGAAAAATATTTTAAAACATACTCCCTAAGGCCAGTTTGAAGGATGTCAAAACCAACTATTACTGTGTAAAACTAGATAGTATTACATCCTATATATCCAACAGATAGAGAACAATTAATGTTTATTAGTTGCTTGACATTTTAGCATAATTACCCTAAGAGATTTGGACTCCAGAAAGCCTTAACGTTCTCCCAGGCCTTAGGGTAGGATGAACTGAATTCCTTGTTAGATGTTTGTCACATGTTACAGATTCTTGTGTTAAACAGTCACTCAGATTTGCCATTTTGCATATTTATCTTATTGAGTGCTTTATTTACTTATTCTTTATCTTATTATTTTGCTTATCTTGTTTGTTCTTATATTGTGAGCTGATGGATTATATAAATAGTGGTGTGTATTCCGCTTGAAACATTGCTTTCAGGTTCACTAAACTTTACCAAAATTTGTTATTAACAAAATTACATGTTGTGTCCCCTATCTTCCCTCCCCACTCCTTCCCCAGTAGCTCAGTCCAATGATGAAACTATAACCTGCCAGGCCCCACCTGTGTGGACTGCATCATCATCTTGAAGGTTTTGACAAATAAGGTAAAATAAATATAAGCAGTCCTAGGGGCAACATGAAGGCATTCCAAAGGCAATGCACTGGATGATCATAATGGCATCTACAGCTTGTTTTCTTCTTCGTCCTCCTCCATTTCTTCAAGCTTACTCTGTTTTTGATATTCTTGCGAGAATAGAAATATTGCTTTGCATGTCTTGGAACTGTAATTTTAACATTATTTCACATAATTACTATTTTAATGCGCACTTAATGCTGGCTAAAATTAAATATGTTCTATAAATGTATATTACAACGTAATAATGCATTATTTCAGATACCAGACAGACTAAACTGAAACTATTACATAAACCTTGCTTATATCTGATTCAGAATAAGGTGATTCTTTTTTAAAAAAAGAATTGTATTGGTTTTCATAGGGTAGGAAAAAAGGTAATGGGAAGGGAGGAAGTTATATTACTATATTCAGTACAACAGCTTGTTATTCGGGTTTACCAGGTCTATTCCCATAATACCTAGTAAATATTAAAATATGTTTATTAATCTGTATTCCACTACACATTTAATTTCTTCAACTAATATCTAACATCTTTATGTTTTTTCTGTGTTCTATTGACCCTCAGTGTGGTGTTATCCCAGCTCCAATCTTTTCTACTTCTATCTGATCGAAACATTCTAGATAATTTCCAGTTGCTTTATTATATCCTCTACGTCTTACTAAGCACAATTAATATCCTTCACTTTTTATCCTGTGATCTCAGCTTTCTGAGTGACGGCCCTCCCATCTCCCAGGGCATGAGTTCTTGAGAATAAGGTGATTCTTAACACAGAAGTTAAGAAATCAAATGTCTTTGATTTCAAAACTTTCCAGAAAAAGCTCATCATACCATATTCCAAAAGTTGCTTATTCAAACAAAGAAAAGGTTGGCAAGAGATTTAAATCCCTTAAAGCTTAAGACAGTACCTTTCCCCTAATTATTATTATTATTTACTTTCACCAAAACTGAACAAAAACAAGGTTAAGATTTCAGGTATCTGAAGGTATAATTTAAAATATGGGTTTTATAGTTTCCCCTCTTAATAATATATATAAAAAAGAGAAATACTGAATGAACACAACAAATTACAATCTATGTAGTATCGGATATGATTTTGAGTGCATTTCAATACAGGATAATTGGCATGTAGAGTATAGTGAGCTGAACGCTATCTGATAGCCAGAACAGGAACCAGGAAATATCAGGGTTAAGAATTTGCACGCAACAAACATATTACAGGGCTGTAGTATGTTGCAGAATGTGACATTCACTCTTTTCAGTCATTCAGCCATGACATTGGATAGAGATCAGTTGCTACAATACCGAAGCAACCCTTCCATTTAAGCACAGGTCTTTCAAGCACAGGTTTTATACTCTAGGTGTAAAAAAACAAGGGCCCAGATCCTACAGACAGCTCTATTCATACAACTGCAGAAAACGTCTCCTTCAGCTAAATGCATGAAAACTGGGAAGAGAAGAAAACTGAGGTTCCATTTAAATATATATATATATATATATAAATTTATTTATTTTTTATTTATTTATTTCGTCAAGCATATATTAGATCAGGGGTTTCCGAACTTGGCAACTGTAAGCCCGGAGGACTTCAACTCCCAGAATTCCCCAGCCAGCAAAGCCAGTAAAGTTGCCAAGGTTGGAGAGCCCTTTATTAGATAACAGATATAAGTATAAACATGATTATGAATACATGAAATTGTTATGAATAAAAGGAAACATTAGAATAGGGGCAGTAGGCAAACTGGTGCGCTTATGTACACCCCTTACAGACTTCTTAGGAATGGGGTGAGGTTGACAGTAGATGGTCTAACGTTAAAGTTTTGGGGGTTAAATTTTTCATCTATTTGGAACTCCTATACATATGTAGATGAATGCCTAGAGGATGTGAGCACCTTCCTAACACAATGAAAACATGTGTTTATTATCTGCCTTTTTTTAAATGATCAAGAAAAGCCCATTCTTTCAAGCCGTAAATAGGAAAAACAAATATTTAAAAAAATGAGAAAAACTGAATATTCATATAAACATTGTTCTAGCCTTTTCTAAGTCTAGACTACTGACACTTTAGAACTTTTCTTATTTGTATGCCAATATAAAATACATGAATATAAGTAGTCCTCAATTTACAACCAGCTGCTTTGCAACTGTTGAAGTTATGACCTACCCAAGGGACTTATGACCTGGATATGTAAGAATTAGTCACATGATTGAACTTTAAGTGCTCAACAACATGGTTGCACTAATGGTCATTATTGTAGTGTCATTTGCAGTTGCATTTTACTATGAACTTGCTTCCAGATTTTGGCAAAACTATTCTTAGCCATAGAGAACCTTTGTTTCCTGAATAACGTTTGCAAAAAGTCACATGACATTTTTTACGACCACTACGATATATCACTGTAAACAGCAGGCTCCATTATGGTTGCATGTTAAGGACTGACTATCTCTATTCTGGTTGCTCTAGAAAGCAACCAGACTATTTTCTATGTATTCACCCTATTCAAATTTAAATATTAAGAATATTTATATTAATTGACTATAATAATATAGTATAGTTGTAGCTTCCTGAATCCAAATTCCAGATATCTGATTAGTACAAATGTATCCAATATTATTGGATGGCTGTGATACTATCTGGATTGTTCTAATTGTTGTTGTTAGTTGTGAAGTTGTGTCTGACCCATCGCGACACCAAGGACAAAGTTCCTCCAGGCCTTCCTGTCCTCCACCACCTAAGCTCACACCTGTTTCAGTGACTCCATCCAGCCACCTTGTTCTCTGCTGTCCTCTTCTTCTTTTGCCCTCAATCTTTCCCAGCATGAGGCTCTTCTCCAGTGAGTCCTTCCTTGTCATAATATATGCATCATAAATTTATCGACAGACTTTCTATCTCAGTTCCGCATAGCAGGGCTGTGCAGAGATAGAAGCCACATGGGACTTGCTAAGAGCTGGTTGCTCTAATGGTTCAAGGAAAGGTCCTTCACTCATGCTCACATGCTTGGAGAATTACTGTTTTTCATTCTTCCTTGTCTAGAAACAGTTTTGTAATTCAGCTGTAAAATGGGAAAAAGGAGTAACCATATCCTCACTGAGGGTTTAAAAAAGCACATGGAAGACTTGCTTGACTGACAAACCTTCAGTGAATAAATAATCTAAAAACTTCTCACTGCAGTTGAATCACAAAATAAATGTAGGGTTACCTATTAGGTGGACATTCCCCTTAGTCAACAGGCCTGTACAGGATTACAACTTTTAAGGGGAAAAGGTGCTTCAGAATTTCATTGGTCATAGACCAAGCATTGGCCCATAATTCCCTAACATGTATTTTTGTGTGTTTGGAATGGAAGGTGTGCCCATATGACTATAGTGGGAAAAAGTATAGCTGCTTTAATAAGTTTTTGACTAGTGCTTCATCACATCTGCTTCAAAGCATCTTTGCTCATTGAATCCAGCCAACTAGTTGTGATGAGAAAGACACACCTAGTAGGTAGTTCTATTTTTATGTTAAAATAAAGCTTAAAGGCTAATGCAAATTATACTTAATAAATTTAATATACAAATAAAGCAATCATAAGTAATACTTGAAATGTTTTGAACAATCTTGAATATAAACAACTCAGTCAAGTTGATATGGAAGTAAGAAAAGCACTTCAGCGGTTGTAACAAATACAGAAAAGCAGAGTGTAGCCAGAGTTGCTGAGTTACCTAACATACAGAGAAACTCACTTGAAAAAGATGGTCTTTCCTCTGGATTGGGTGCCCAAGCAGATTCCATTAAAGACACCATCAATTCTCGGTAAGGAATATCAAGGGACAAAGTCTCTTCCCCAACATCTGGACGCTTTCCTTGTGACATGCTAAACATAATTTGCAAGTAATGAACAACGTCTGCAAAAGTCAATATATGCATGTGTTAGAAATATATGTGCATTTTTTCTAATTTTAGAAATTGAAACACAAGTAGTAAATTCATATTTTGGTGAATTATTGTGATCTAAACCTAATCTAGAAAATTTAAATGCAATATAATTCTCCTGCCCTTCCAATATTAAACAATACATGGTATTTTATTACAATGCAAAAGTCCAATACAATACAAGCTTAAGACAAATGGGAAACAATGGGCTTTAAAAATACTATTTACATTAATATAAATTTTAACAGGTTATTCTAACTTAGCTATTTTTTAACAGAATTAGATAAAGGCAAAAATCTGACCTCCAAATGGTTTTTTTCTTGACATCACTTCCCACATAATAATGGCATAACTGTCACAAACAAAAATGCATGTTAGTATGTATTTTTAAATTTCCGGTAGTCCATTTTCCCCAGAGGCAAAATAATTTCAGTAAAATGAAAATATCCCAGTTACTGTTGTTTTGTGGGAAATCTACATCCCAATCTAACAGCAAAGCAAGGATATTGGTATTTAAAATATTCTTAGTGACTAGTTGGGACAAATACCTTTGTTATCTTAAAAACACAGTAATTTCTTTATATATACAACATTGTGTAGAAATAAATAAATAAATAAATAAAATAAATAAATAAATAACTGTTACATCTAATACAAATACAAGAATACTTTCTCAAATGTTATTTAAATATTAATTATATCAATTGCATTCTTATATCAGTATACTTCTGACCTACTAGAAATTAAATAGAGTACATTTTAGGTTTCCATGCTAATTCTTATGTAGCCACCAAGGAAACTTTGGAAGATTTCGCATCTATTTTTTATTGAATATTGAAGTTTAGCAAAACTTCCTTCCATACAAGAGATGGCATCTTAAAATCAGAAAGTGACTTTATTCAAGAAGTATGATGAACCTACTCAATGCATAGGATTAAACTTTATTTAAAATGGAAGCAATATTTTTGAAAATATGCAGAAAACTGTACTGAAAGCGAACACAAAGCAGAAGTTATTTCACTAAACTAGAGTTTAGCTGAATGCAGCTCTTTCAATATGTATCATTGTTTGTTGCTAATGTGCATACATGAAGCACTGGATCAGTCAAAATCTTTAATAAAATCTGTAAACTTTATGACTCACATTGTTAGTTAGCTAATACCCCTGTAAAAATTCTATGAAGGGTAGCTTTTTACTAAATTAAAAATGTTTGACTTGCTTTAAGTAACATGAAAAGGGTTAAAATGTTCCTTTCAAGAAGTTAGAAATAATGAACTTGGACTAACATTTTTGTGACTGTATTTCACAATAAGATACATCTGCATATGTGTTATTCGAAACCTGGGGATGAATTACGATTTTTCAAGCATGTGTACAATACAAAGCCTAAGAGAAAGTATGCATGAAAAAACTTGCATTATGCAAGACATAACTGGACAACAAAGTCGTAATTGCATATAGGAACCGGCCCTTAGAAACACCACTAAGAAAACAACCTTCCTAATTAAAAAATGTGCTGACCTTAACCTCAACAAAGAAGTATAAATTATTTCTATGGAGATTGAGACACCAAGGTATACAACATTTTTGGCCTTTAATCTCACTGCATTTTGCATACGGTATCTGTAATGCCCGATATGGCTGATTTTTTTATATTTTTAAAAATAAGTACACATTGTTCCAAAAATCCATAATAGAATAATATACCTGTATATATCATGCTTTACACTTGAACGGATTTTGCTGCTATCGTAACATTCAGGTGGTATGTAAATGATGGTCCCTCCTTCAGACATTGATTTATCCCCTTTTGAAAGTGTCATGGACACCATGCGCCACTTTGATAAACCAAAATCTGCAATCTGAAAGATGGAAAAGAAACTCAAGTCACCACGTGCAGCTTGGAAACATAAAGGTTTAGGCTAGAGGTCTTCAAACTTGGCAGTTTTAAGACTTGTGGTCTTCAACTCCCAGAATTCAACTTAAACCTTAAAGCTGCCAAGTTTGAGGACCCCTGGTTTAGGCCCATTAAAAATATCTGCTTTAGTCAAAGAAAGGCTGTTTTTATGAAAAGAAGCTTATTCTTTTTAACAAAACTTTAAAATTGCAAGAATTATTTCAGAAAACAAGAGGCTAGATGCTTAAAGAATGAAACCATCAAATACTTTTTGTGACAATTTGTTAAGCTAGATAATACAGTAATTGCCAACTCACATGTGTGCGCGCAAATATGGTTTTCTATACATACTGCTAAGTCATTAGACATTAGAGCAGAATTCAAATTTACCAGCAGCAATGTTTTGTTATAAAACTACAATCATTGTCACCACAAACCTTAAAGTTCTTATTTTGTAAGTGGTTATTTTTAACTTCCCCTTCTAAGACATAAATATGAGCAATGCAATTATCTACTAAGCCACAATTTTGCTTTTCTGTACAGCAATCACAGAAATGAATAAGACAATCACACAAATGAATAAGAAAATTGAAAGGAAATTTAACAAACTTCCAAAAATACAGTATGTAGAAAAGAAGATGGAAACCGTTCCCTGTTGAAATTCAAGGGGAGGACTAGGATTGACAGGTTAAAATTAAAAGAAAGGAAATTTGCACTGAGTATTAGGAGGAATTTCCTGATAAGAGCTGTTAAAAAGTGGAATAGGCTAGACCAGGGGTGTCAAACTCAAGGCTCATGGGCTGGATTTGGCCCACAGGGTGCTTAGACAAGGCCCGCAGGGCCACCTCGAAAACAGTGAGGGACCAGCCCGCAGTGCCTCTGCCAGCAAAAACAGGCTCCCGAGCTCCATTTCTGGCTGCAACAATCTCCTGTAAACCTCTGCCAGTTAAAACATCTCTGGAGGGCCACACATGGTCCTGTCCAGTCCTGTAAAGTTTCTACCCCTGATTTTTCCACTTCTGCACTGTAGAAGAACCCAGCCTTACCTTAACATGGAACTCACTGTCAAGTAAAATATTCTGGGTCTTCAAATCATGGTGCATGAGTGGAGGACTCAGGTTGTGAAGATAATTTACTCCCAAAGCAATTTCATACAAAATGCGATACCTGAGTGACCAAGCAATGTCTGGGTAGATGTTTTCCTATTTAGAAAAGAGAAAGAACACAACACGTGGCGATATAGACAGACAGACTGGAATGGCTGAAAGAGCATCTTGAAACTAGCTGGTTTATTATATTTCTTTATCAAATTTTAAAACCATCTATCTCCCTCATGGTACAAATACAATATTAAAGCCTAAAAACAGCATATAAAACTTAAGAGGCAAGGATGATTAAAATGTTAAAAGTTAATTAAAAGGTTGGGAGGGAACTTTTTCAGGGCACTAACCAGCCCCACAGCGGAGTGCATCTCTGTGAGTTCCAAGCAAAGCAGCACAGCCATGTTTTCAAACCATTGCAAAAGGCCAGGAGAGTTGGACTCTACCTCACCTCTGGGGGAGAGACAATGTTACAAGGGCCAAAGCCAACACAGAGAAGGCTCCTTCTTGGACCTTATCAGTCAGAATTCTTTAGCTGACAAGGTCCTCAACATAACTTCTCCTTGACTGACAGGTTGGACTGGGCTATGTAATGGGATAGTATGGATAGAATGTAGTATTGCAGGCAAATTCTTCCCACAGTCAGAAGTCCGATCCCAAATAGTTCAAGGTTGACTCAGCCTTCTATCTTTCTGAGATCAGTAAAATGAGAACTCAACTTATTTGGGGTGATATACTGACATTTTAAACCGATCACAGAATGCTGTAAAACACACTGGAGCAGTATATAACTAAGTGTTTATTATTATTATTATTATTATTATTATTATTATTATTATTATTATTATTATTATTATTATTGCTATTGTCAAGATAACCTGAAAAAGTCTCCCTTAAGGATTTACCTCAACTAGATAACACCTTTATCCTTTACCAATTGCCCACAGTTTATTTATCTAGACAATAATTAAAACTACACAATTAAAAATTAATATAAGTACAGAACTAAAACTATTTCATATTCATTCTTAATCTATAACAACATTTTGAATATAATAAAGAAAAAAAGTGTATACGTTCTGGAGAATGGCTATATTCAATAGCTTTTTAGAGACTCTCTAAAAGCATTTGTCATTCCATATCAATGCATGAAGATGGGGAACTTGTTCTCAAGTTGGCCCTTTCTGGCCTGAGACAACACTGGTCAGAACATGTGCTCCTCTTGTTTCTGATGCATTACGTTAACTCAGTGTTTCTCAACTTCAGCAATTAAAAAATATGTGCACTTCAATTCCCAGAGTTCCCCAGCAAATATGACTTAGGGTTTCCTTATTTTAAAATTAATACTGTAGCTCTTTGCTACAATTGTGCATACTTACTTCATATAAAAGTTGGTTCAGTGATCCATTAGGCATATATTCTGTCACAATACCCAGAAACTGAGGTTCGTTGCAAATTCCCAAAATTGGTAGAATGTAACTGAACCTTGCCTTATGTAAAATTTCAGCTTCTTTTAAGAGACTGTCTCGCTCACTACAACAATAAATGGCAAAACAATAGTCAAATTTACTCATCTTCCAGCTAATAGACTTAAAATGTAAACTGTGGAAAGACAAGGAAAAGAATAAAAGGCTTGTTTACATATGAATTCATTTAATATGCTGAAGTCAAAATATGCAGTTGTTTTCAATTCTATTCCCAGGATTTCCATTTTGAGGCTGGTTTTACTTTTGCTGGTCATTCTTTGGAATACAGCAAACTATATTTCCTATAGCTTTATACATTTTTCCCTTAAAATCAGTCCTAGGAAGTTGGTTCAGACATTAAGATAATTTAGAATTTTAAACTGGGACCAAATCATAGCATGAATTTCTGCCTCCATTTTCAGTGTGAATAAAAGTGCCGTTTGAAAATGTTAGCTTATTTTTTTATATTTCCATAGATTACTCAACTACTGTATGTTTTATTAAAACAAGCCATCTGCAAACTAAGTGGGGTTTTGTTATGTTTTTAAAAGTTTTATTATATATAAATAATTCCATTTCTAAATAAGCAGTATGTTGTCTGCATACAAATGATTTTGAGAGATAATAATCATAATATTTACAAAACTATTCATCACATTGGTATTGGTCTCATAACAATATTTGCTTATCTGTTTTAATAAACCTTCCTTATAAAATTAATCTTTCTCTTACATTTCCACATTTTAACTTATGTTGAACTATGATCTATTCATTGTATCTATTTGCATGTACTACCAAACCAGAAACCAACCACAACACTGATTGGTACAACATGTTACAAAATGTAACAACATGTTATGTGCATGTTGAGCAAAGCAAAGACTAAGTGCTAAGTGTAAAGTTAAAAGAAAAAAGAAGAAATCACAGTAGTGAATTCTTCCAAACTGTCAGACTCAGCAATACTGGCAGGTGTGGTTTACCTTTTTTAAACCTTTCATCAAGCAAAACCGAACTGGAAAAGTAAAATCTTTATCAATTATGAGTTAAAATTAGAACCATTTTGATTTTCAAAATGTTGCAAGCTAGAAATTAACTTGTTTGGTTGAAGTCTGAAAGCCTGTGCCAAGGCCAAGAAATCAGGAAATCCAGGCAGTCCAAAAGAATATAAAGTTTTATTGCAGCTTAAGCTCTGTACAAGAATCTGAACTACTAACAAGTCAAAGCAAATTGGCATTAGATAACAGTCAATGGAATTCAAGGTGGGTTGGACTTAGATCTCCTGTAGGTTCAAACCAACTGGAAACTGATGACATTTGACCTCTCCCTCAGCCTGGTCATCTCCTAAAGCTGCTTTATATTACCTATGTCTGTTTGGAGAATTTTTGGGAAGAAACCTAAACTATAATCAGGTGTTTTGATTACATTCAAATAAATTAAACTTATTTTCTCCCTCCCCTCTCTCTCTGTGTATGTGTTTGTGAAAAAAAATCTGGGCAACGTCCCAGATTTTATCATCACATTGTCCTAGTTTCCCAACATATATCAAGGACTTTCTTATCAAGTCTACACCTGAGCTGGAATGACACTTCTTGTTCACATCACACTTTTGAGGTAGGCAGGTGAAGCGTTAGGCAGCCTTTTCCTAAGGAGACCCGTTGTACGATATGTAGCAGACAGGAGTTGAATCCAAGAATCCCACATCAAAGGTGGCACATCAATGTATGCTACATTATCCAGCCACTCATCAGAAGACAGCGGTGGTGATAGAGCAATGCCAAATTACAGCAACATCAAGAAGAAGAAGTATGAGAAGCTGGAGAAGTGCCAAGATCTGAAAGAAGAACTAGAAAGTAAAGGAAAGTGGAAAGTATACACCAAAGTAGTCCCAATGGTGGTAGGAACACTCGAGACTATGACTCCTAAACTATGAAACTTGCTCCAACAGATTCCACAAACAACAATAGAGTTCTCTGTCCAAGAGTTCTAGGGACAGCTAAGGTCATGAGCAGAACCTTCAAACTCTTAGATCTTTTATAGAGGACCCAAGATTGAGGAAGATACATATCATCCATAGGGAGAATGGAATTTTTATACATATATATCTAAATAGAGAAAGTATGAGTATGATAAATACATCCTCAAATGTATTCTTCTGGCAAGCAAACAAATTAAATAAAAAATTGGAAAATTTGAAGTCTAACAAGATGCCAGTGAATGTAACCATTTATAGACAGAGACTAAGAAACAATCAGCCAATGAGTTGGACGGGAAGTGGGCTTTGTTTAATGCACAGGACATAATCCTGGGAACAGCAAAATATTCATTAGAAAGTGACAAGCAACACCATGTGAAACTGACACACCCATCCAAATAGGAAACTGTTGTCAGTTTTCTATGTTTCTAATCACATTTCAAGAGGGAGGCAATATTTTCTCCCTTAGGGCGAGATCTGCTCCTCCCAAAAATCACATTTCACTGACTGGAGTTCCCCTTTTGTACATTTTACAACAGGCTTGCTAGAAAAGCATTCATGAGTCATGCACATGGTTGTTTTGTCATTTCTTCACAAAGGCTTCTCCGAATACAGCTTTGCTGTAATTTATCAGAAGGCAAATAATCTTCCTAAAACTGCAAAACCAGTAGACCAAACTCTCAGGCACAGCCACATAAATTATCTCTGGAGGTTATCATTAAAATGTAATTTTGAAAATAAAAAAAGTTAATAGGAATGATCATACATACTGTATTCTGATTAAATCTAGTTATTTATTTTTGGTTCTAGTCTGCTGGTTATTGCTTCCAAAATGCCACCACTTAAAGGTCAGAAAGATACATGTGCCTTTTATATAAGACTATCATCCTTTCATAACTGGTTGGGAATTTGAAAGCCAAAGTGATCTAGGACTGATTCTAAGGCAAAGGTCTTCAGACTTGTGGACTTCAACTCTAAGAATTCTCCAGCCAGCTATTCCCATCTCTTTAAATCAAAATATTTTGCTGTTAGCATGAGAAAAATCTAGGCTACCACAAGTGCTTTGATTCATCTTGTAGAGGCAGAACTGAGTTCATGTCTCTTATAAATAGAAAGATGGCTGTGTAGTAAATGATAATGCAGAATGTGGCTTTTCTCTGGAAATCAGAGCAGCTACCCCAAGAAAAAGTCTTCAATAAATTGTTATGAACTATAGATAGAACCATAAGGAACTAAGAGTGAAAGTAAGGAGTCTGTGTGTCTTCGAGTCAGTTTCTGACTCCTACCCACTACCAGAACAAGTCCCTGCAGTTTTCTTGGCAAAATTTCATAAGTGGTTTGCCATTGCTGTCTTTCTAGGGCTGAGAGAGAATGATAGGCCCAAAGTTACCCTGATGATTTCATGCAGTAGGAATCTACGCAGTTGTTGTTGTTGTTAGTTGTGAAGTCATTTCCGACCCATCGCGACCCCATGGACAATGTTCCTCCAGGCCCTCATGTTCTCCACCATCCTCTGGAGTCCACCCAACCTCTCGTTTATCCTTTTGGTACTGTCCATGGAGTTTTCATGGCAAAGATACTGGAGTGCGTTGCCATTTCCTTCTCCAGCGGATCACGTTTTGTCAGAACTCTCTGCTATGATCTGTCCGTCTTGGGTGGCCCTGCACGGCATAGCTCATAGCTTCATTGAGCTACGCAAGCCCCTTCACCACAACAAGGCAGTAATCCATGAAGGAGAACCTTTATACTAGCTGTACTGAAAACACATACATATACATTTACATTTCTCAATAAGATAATTATAGACCCGTGATGGCGAACCTATGGCACACAGGTGGCATGCGGAGCCATATTGATGGGCATGTGAGCGTTGCCCTAGGTCAGCTCTGGAAGTTGGGAAATGGGACATTTCTAGCTTCTGGAGAGCCTCCGGAGGGGTGGGGAAGTCCATTTTGCACCCCCAGGCTCCTACTGTGGCATCATGTGCCAAAAGCAGGAGGAGTGTGTGTGTTTGTATCCAAATGCATGTGAGGGGGGTGGCGGAATGCATTGAATTATGGGCATGGACCCCCACATGTACGACCCCCCCCCACTCCCCTCAGATTTGGCATTCAATGGCAAAAAGATTAGCCATCACTGTTATACACTATTGCTTCAATGCTGTAAAGAATATTTTAAAACCATAAATTATTTCTGCAAAATTAACTATAAGTGGTCACTTCATCTTGAATATTTTTATTTATGTTCAACATTAGTTCAATGAGTCTGCACTGTCTGTCAGATATTTCAAGTTGAATAGTTTTTTTCCCCTTGATTTGCTGAAGTTTTTGTCTGCATGAATTCTGTTCTTTTAAAAAACTGTCAATAATGAGAAATAATTTTTAAAGAAATAAGCAACTCTATGCAACTTCTGTTCTGTGTTACTTTTTCTGCCATCTTCCATTGTGAGGTAGGAAGAAAAATCATGTTTCTACAGTTTTTCAAATAAATACACAAAATAAATTTTCTAAATTATAGGAAGCAATAATTGCATTACATTTTAAAGGTTCAGGAGCTGCATATCCAGCCAAACTCAGAAATAAAACTAGAAAAGTACTTCTGCTTTCAAAGCATTGGAATGCCATTATGAGTGTCTTTGGAATTAATGTTCAAATGTTTGTGATCTTGGTCAAACGTCTGATTCAAATGGTTTGCAACTATTTCAACTTTTCCCCATCTATCTGTGTGTGTGGCCAGAGCAAAAGATGGCCGGAGAAAACCAGTCAAATCCATTATAATGCAATTTCATGGAAGCACCAAGGGATCCATATAAGATCCAAATTAGTATAATAGTTAAAGAACAGAAGAAGGGAAACTACACATTAGAGATACCCGAAGGCTTCAAGCAAGCCCTTGAAGCCTTAAGGATAGAATATCACAGAGGCTCAATGAATACCGTAATGGAAATCTGTTTCCCATTTTGAATTTTGAGCACAAGAGGTCGCTGTTTCCTAAGGAAACTCTCTAAATGACACTGAAAATGCAGATCCCCTCCCTTAAAGGGACAGACATACCTGCCAGACAGATCCACAAGGGAACTCTCAAATAACAGAGAAAGCTCAACAAGCAGAGATTCAACCTATAAAAAACATTGCCAGTATAGCTGGGGTAGATGGGCTCTGCTCCTGATAACTTTGAGACAAGATATGCAGAGAAATAGAAAAGAGCTTGCTGGTTTTATGCCAGTGTCTGCAATGCTTACCTGGCCGAAGGGGCTGCTGCAGCTGCTTCTACTCCACACTGCCTGGAAAATGGGGAGCAGCCAGCTCCATTATTCTGTGCTGGAAGAATCCCAGCACGGCACCTTTGT